>CAXAMN010003336.1:96209-244441 GCA_963970005.1 Durusdinium trenchii
TTAGTACTTAGTACTTAGTAGTTAGTAGTTAGTAGTTAGTTAGTAGTTAGTAGTTAGTAGTTAGTAGTTAGTAGTAGTTAGTCTTAGTTATTAGTAGTTTTCAGTAGTTAGTAGTAGTTAGTAGTATTTAGTAGTAGTAGTAGTAGTAGTAGTAGTAGTAGTAGTAGCAGCTGCTTCCAGCTACTGACAGTAGTGCCCTTCGGTGGTGACATCTGGAGCTTTCAACCCTGCCCCCGAAAAGTCGACACCGGCGAGAAAGAAGCAAAACCCTGCGAGGTCCTCGCGAGGTCCTCATGGAAACTCGTGGGATGGAAACTCATGGAGAAGCCATGAGCCAAGTCCGCATGAAGAGTGGCTTGGATCTGTTTTGTTTGATTTCCCTAGGGCTCCAATCGGCTCCAAGTAGCTTCTCAGAAGGTGTTTGGGGTGGGTTCAGAGGGTCCAGATACCGAACCTGAGGAGGTACGACAGGAGCCCAAACGGGTTTGTGATGATTCGTCCCAAACTGAGTGAATCCCCTCCTGGGGATATGTGCTTCCCCCGGTTCCCTAGGCAAGCCGATGGTGGTTTTTTCTACTTGTAAGCAATGACATGGAGCACATCATTCCGTGTATAAGGTGATGTGTGTGTGTGTACATGTGTGTCCATGTTTGTGTTTTTGATTGTTTGGGTTGGTATGGGTTAGTTGTGTGAGAGTGCAGCCATGTGAAAAGCCTAGAAACATGAAACTATTTTCTACAAACAACCAGTGGTTGACTAGGGCCATAACATTGGTTAGTTTCGAGTGCCATATGGCTGTTATTGAGTCTCCATTTTATCAAAAAGGGTCTCATGTTGCTGGAATAGATACAGACAATGCGGTTAAAGATGCTAGTTCCATGGAAAGCGGACCAGAGTGGGTAGAATTGACGTCGGATTCCATCCTGAATCGGGGCGGACCACTACCGTAGCAAGTTCAAAGAGTATACTTTGATTGACCGGCTGAAATAAAGGAAATGCATGAATCATACAATACAAACCCCTCCACGACGCATTGAACGATACATGATGGAACTGTGGGAGATGGGTTTTGTTCCTCAGAACTGTTGGACATTCCAAATATGTTCTGTTTGATCTATGCTGCACATTCCTAAGCTATGCGATTGTTCACCTCAAAATTTATGTGTGTTATTTCTTTTGCTGATGTGCGCAACCACTTTTATTTAGGCTTTACTATTTATGTAGTCTACGGCATAAATGCCGGAACCGCACATGTGATGTTTTTGTGATCTGAACCGGTATGATTGCCAGACGGACAGGGGGTGATGTTTTTTTATTTTTTTTGGGAGAATGGATCCAAGATTGTACAAGCCAGGAAAAGTGGATGACCTGCAAACCTTTTTGGGGATTGGTTTTGCCACTAAACGGTTAACCTTTAATGTTTTCCACGGAAAGTGAGGAAGTGGGTTGAAGGTTTTCCGCTGATCACTGATTTGTGCGGATGGACATGATTGTCTAGGGATGTCTCATGTCTCGGAGGGCATGTTCAGTTTCAATGGTGTTGAAGCTTATTGCCGGAACTAGAGATGTGTGATCGTTCCTTTTTTGTCAATTTGTTGTTTAGAAAGACTATTTTCCACCACTTGCAGAACCTGAGCGACCTCTATCTTGGACCTGTTTGGGACAAGCATACACGACTGGAAGCGTCATGGCCCTTCTCGCCGCGGGTTTCCCACCGGCCCAGTCGGTGGCGGCAAGCGTCCTGGGACAGTGGCTGGCAGACCCACGACATGGCCTGGAAGGTGGAGAACGATTGGAGAAGCCAAGAGGACGGGTCAAGTCAACGAGGCTCGCGTCGCGAGCGTCGCGCGAGTCGTTTCGCGCGAGTTGATCAGTTTCGGGCAGCACCACACCTGGTTGGGGTTGAAATATCGTCGTGTCATGTAGACGATTGATTGAAACATGCCAGACATTGCCAGACATATTTGCTCGGCGTTGTTTGTTTCTCTAAACTTTGCCTGAGATTAACGTGTGTGACATGTCTCCTGTCTCCACGAGACATGTTTGACCCAAACACGGCTGATTGGCAACCGCATATGTTTACCGACATTTTGGGGTGGTTTCAGAGGTCAGGGTGCCCATAACATGTATGCCTATATTATATATATATACACTGGTCCTTCTAACGTGACCAAACTTGATCCCCTAGTTTGAAGTCACCATGCGGCCTGGAAACGGTCACTGGATGGGATCTCCCAACAGGCCACGACTGGACGAAGGCTGGCATACTAAGCTGTGTATATAATTGAATGCTACGAAGTAGCGATGCCCTAATTCCCAGACACTCCATGGGACTGCCATATATGCCGATCAGTTGGGGTGGTGGTTTGGGGGGTCAATGTAGGCATATATTCCAGTCCCATGGAGTGTCTGGGAATTAGCTACTAGCTTCTTGCTACTAGTAATGCACTTGTTACTAGTAGCGATGCCCTTGTTACTAGTAGGGAACAATGTATACCAAGGCCTCCCATGGGCCCCCTAATTGGTGTCTAGTAGCCCCTTAGATTGTTCATGGGTGTCAAGAAAAACACCCCTCTCTCTGAGGGGGTCCTGGCAAAAATGGATACACATCATGTATGTATTTCGCACATGGAGTGTTTGGCTTATTGAGGTTAGACCCGGCCAAGCCACCGAACTGTGGATCAAAGGTCCCGACCAATGGATCGCACCAACAGTTCGTTTGGGCTACTCCCGATCGTGTTCGCGCAACGTGAAAGAAGGGCCAAAACGGAAGGTGTCCAGGTACCACGACCCCCCAAGGTGTCCAGGTATTTATACCACGGCCGGTGTCTAACAATAGCCTCCTTAGAATCCCCTAGAGGTGATTCGGGATGTCCATGAACCACCCCTCTCTGGGGGGCCATGGTAATGGTTCTTATAGTGTCCAAACAGAGGTTGCTTGTCATCTTGGATCCTCCGAACCTCGGGGATTGTATCAACATCAAGAGCCTCTTTTTTCCTTCGGTGGCCGTCCCAACATCCACTCTGTCCGAGCGTGGTTGGGGGCAAAACACGACCTTTGCGACCTTGGCCCGTTCTCGAGGAGACCAACCACACCTGGACGCCGTAGAAGAGCGGCGACGCCGCAGTCCGCCGCAGCTCCGCTCCGTCCGGCGTTCTTCGTCGTCGCCGCGACGGGAGCCGCGCTTCCCGTGACCGCCTGGAATTGCTCGGCAAGCAGATGTGGCTTGGAGAAGGGTTCTGCAGCAAGAACTCGGACTTCGCAGAGATGTGGTGAGAAGATGTGAGACGCGCGCGGGTCAGACACGACTGAGACGGAAGAGACCCGGACTTCACTTCTCTTCAAATCGGAGTGGGAGTGTTCTAGTTCCATGTGAGTCGGAGTGTGAAGTTATTGTGCTTTTGTTCTTGGGATCTGAAAAAAGTGTGTAACTTGGTGTTCCTTTCGTCGTGCGGCCCATTGCTGTTTTATACATGTTTTTACTTGGCCCAAGAGATGATTGCAGGAGTGCGAGAACCAGACTGCACCACGGAGAGTGCCCCGCTAGGTGATTCCCAGTGGTTGGAACATGATGAATGAAAAAGCACGTCGACATACTGTCTAGGAACGTGACTTTGCAACCATTTGTGTATATATCATCCCATACACTGGAACATATGCCTACATTGACCCCCCAAACCACCCCAATGTTGGCATATATGGCAGTCCCATGGAGTGTATGGGTATATGTAAAACCATGGTCTACGTGACGAGTGGTTTGTATAGTTTTATAGAGATCAATTGCCTAACGTACTGGCGCAGCTGGTGGGCGGAAGTTTGGTCTTGCCGGTCATGCGGCAGGTGGCAGGAGGCCATTAAATAGATAAAAACCTGCGCCGGTCTTCGATCCCCCAAAAAAGGATACTCGCCATGCTTGCCCCGTTTATGTTTCGAACTGTTACCCAGACACTCCATGGGACTGCCATATATGCTTACATTGGGGTGGTGCCAGGGGGGTTAATATAGGCATATATGGCTACATGGAGTGGTTTAAAAAACGAAAACCAGCAGGTCGGGAAGAGCCTCCAACGGCCTGCTGCGCCCCAGAAGCTCGTTTTCACCGCTCCGAACCACCGGTTTCATCGACCTGGACCTAGGTCGCCCGTCCGTGCACGGCCGACCCGAGAGCTTGGCCGACGGACAGCTCGGTCTGGCGGAAGCCCGCGGAGCGTCGCAGCCTGGGGCGATCGGAGCTTGGACCGAGGGGCGAAAGAAGAATGAGCAGCAGCTACATTCAGTCCTTTTGCATCCGTTTTCTACTTCTTTTTGGCCGTTTGGCGAAAAAGATAACCATCTTTCTGGCTAGACTGCCCTGCACACTTCCCAATGGCGATTTGGCTAGACTGCCGCTGTGGTTTTGCAAGAGTTGTTTGGGGTCGGGTCGATGTGTCTTGCAGGCCAACTGTAGAACAGATCGAGGAATTTAAAGAGTTTGAAGGTTGGAACTGCCATTTGTTTCCTTCCTACCAATCTTACCGACCTGTTATCAGATGGTGAGAAGCAGATGAAAGGTGATACTAATCTGTGTATTACTCATACACACCATGTATGGAATATATGCCTACAATTATGCCTACATTGACCCCCCAAACCACCCCAATGTAGGCATCTATGGCAGTCCCATGGAGTGTATGGGTTATACAATAGGGAGGCTTCCCAGGCGCCCCGACCCCCTGGTTGCCCTGGGAGATCGCCCCGACCGGAAACCAAACCCCCTTCAGGCAGGGTGCCACAGACGACTGATCCCGGACCCCAACTGCTTCCTGAGGTTCGGTGGTTGGGGTTGGGTGCCAGCAGGGGTCTAACCACCGAACCGGACCGTTGGAGCCTCTTCAGGGTTCCAGGGCGGATCCTCCGGTTGGTTCGTGATCGGTCGCCCGTCTGATCGGTCGTCGGTTCCATCGGTCAGGCAACATCTCCCAGCAGGTGAAGGGGCAAGAGGAGGCACTGGGCCTTCGTCTCATCATTGGTGCCTTTGGAGACAGGGGAGTTCGTCGGAACGGGAATGGGGGGAGGTCGGAACGGGAGGAGGATCATCCGGATCACGCGGTGGAGGTTCTTTTTTTTGAGGACTGCCAGGTGCGAGGGAGGTAGGAGGGTAGGAACAGGACCTGGGAGTGGGGGCAAGAGTCAATCAGATTCATGGTTTTTGGCGCCTGTTCTGGTGTGCTGAACCTTCGGGTGCCTGTGCTTTTTCACTGATTGAGGATGTAGTCGTTTCATCAAATCTCTTGAGAGTTTCAAGATCAGGTCCAGACCCCTCATGAAGAATGACCCTTCTGGCTGCTAGTTCAGCCCGCACCGGCACGGCGGACCATGGTCCTCAGCCTCAAACCTCTCCATATATTGATTACATTGTGGGAAAGAAGTCTCAGCCAGAACCACATCCGAGCATATCCGTGTATGGAATAGTTACATTGATTTGAATCGTTGTTCCAATATGACAGACAAGATACAATCAGAGTTAAATAGTGCGTGAGGACTGGTTTGGGTGTCCAAGATCATGCTATCAATTTATACATCTATCAGGTCTCCAACCAAAACCTTGCAGGTGAACATGATGTACTTGAGTTTTACCGTGTACAGCAACCCTCCTGTAGAGACATAGTTCATGCTCAACTATACTTTTGGCTCAAGTGATGAAAAAGGCCGCCGCCATTGCCCGCCTCGGTCACGGCGCCTTTCGGTTGTTTGAGTTCTGGTTGTTGTTTGTGTTGGGGTTCCGGTTCACCGGTTCAAGTGGTTATCAGCCGTATCGGCTTTTGATTGTTTTCCTGTTCTTGTTACAACACAACAGCATCCTTTCATTAGCGTGGTTGCGGGGTCCACTATTTGCTCAGCCAACAAGCTGAAAAGGAACGACAGCACAACGCACTTCGCAGAGCCAAGTTGATCAGGGATGCCCAGACAAACAATGACTTGGAGCTCGTGAGGGACCTCCAGGATGAAAGCATCACCTCTGTGGCAGACATCAGGCAGATGGTGAAGAACAGGCACGACCAATACTGGCACACGATGAATGAACTGAAGCAGCGCAGCACTGGCTCCAGCAGCATGCTCGGCCTCACGTTCGCTGAGCAGAAGCGTCTGACCCGCTTCCAAGAGTGGGAAGCGCGCGAACGCTCTCTGCGAGCCGGCCTTGCCGACTCAGACTGCTCGACTCACGACACGAACACAAGAAACTGTCCGTATCTGCTACTGGTTCTTTTGCCCATTGCTGCCGCCAAGTTTGAGTTGGAATACAGTGCGGCAGAAGACAAAACAATGTCGTCTGCAGACGCACGGGCATTGATCCAGTATTTCGTTGTCAACGCCTCTGGAGCCAACGTCGGGCAGGTTCAGGCCCTTAAGCTCAACGGCGTTCAGATGGCCCAGGCCTTTGGGAGGATGTGTTCGCATGGGCTGTTTGTCTCAAGAGAAGGGCTGTACACAGCACCTTCAGTGGTGACGAGCCTGCGCGTGCAGCGTGCCTTCGTTGAGCTGCTGGGGATGAAATCTTCCTTTTGCTACATCACGGGCGACCTTCCTGTGGCATTGAAGGGGGTTGGTGACCTTTGGAAGCATGAAGAGAAGGTGGCAGAGCAAGTGGCAGATGCGCATTTGGACGAAAGCGCTAAGGAACACTTAGTGAGTGGATCCATTCTATACGCCCTCCTCCTTGGAAAGAGGTCGTGGTTTTCAAGGGCTGAAGGCCAAAAGGGGAATGCGCCCAACATCCTGCAGCAGGGGGGATCTGGTACTTTGGATTTTGGGAGCTGAGTCGTGGTGGCAAGAAGCATGCGTCACAAGGGAACAGCAGTTCTTTAGCTGCATGGCACAAGTGGTCAATGGCTGATCACATCTGTCGTTTGGTGGACGGCCTACTGCCTGTGGCCATGGTGCCAAGGTTCTTGCCGAGCAGAGGCTCTGTTTACGGTGGAACGGCCTTTTGCATGGTGTTGACCCTTCGAACCGCACAGTCGAGGCTGCGTAGTTTTGCTGGAAAGCAGAGGGAGCCTTTACTTTTTATTTGGCTATTGTGCATGCAGAGTGGCAGTTTGGTTACTTCGCGCGGAAAGCTGGCTTTGACTAGTTTTCGGGCTTTGAAAGCATGAAGATGGCTTCCACGAGGCCCTGGAAGAAGACTTCTGCTTGGAATAGTGTGAGTAGAATGAGCTTGATGTGCCGGAAACTTGTGGTTGAGGACTTCATTGCTGTTGAACGAGCATCGGAAGTGGCCTGGCCTGATGAACAGATGAGCAGGTTGATTGCTGCTCAGCCTCAATTACCCTTTTCGTTACGCCACCCAATCAAATCCAATCTTGGATTTGTGATGGGTGCGATTTGTTTTTGTCCTTTGGCCTTTGTGTCAGTACCTTGGGACTTTGCGGCCCGCAGCTTGCCGGAAGTGGTATGGCTGCTTTTGGCCTGTCTTTTAGTTTTGCCACAAGGAATGCGCAACTTTCATATTCAGGGTTGTGCCTGGCCTTGTTCAACCTGATCTTGCCCAGTACAGTACCTGGGACCGATTGGGCTTAATTATAGATGCACGGCAGCCACAGACAGACGTCTTAGGCCTATGCGAAAGAAAGGTTGCGGGGCCCACAGAAAACCCGTGCATGTCACGTCGACCGCGGACGCCTTCCCGATCGCCTCCGCGTCGACCGTGGCGGCCTCCTGAGCCGCCAGGCCCGCCGCCTAATCCTCAGCGGCGAGGCATTCGAGCAGGCGCGGGACGCATACATTGCCCATCAGGGAGGCGATCCGTCAGTTGTTCCTGTCGTTCACGTTGGCGGTCACAGCAGGCCACTTGGGACTTCTAGGTATTGGGAGCCGAGTGCAAGTGAGGCGGATTCGGATGAGGAGACTGACGAAGTTGAGTTTGTTGCATTTACAGCAGCCATTGATTTGACTTCGTTGCAGGCAGAGCATCTTGTGCCGCGTTCAAGACTTTGGAGTCCATCAGGTTGGAATCCATCAGGCACTGCATCGTCCAGCTCCTCAGGACCGTCGGCAAAGCCGAATAATCCGAGTCGAGCGACTTCGAGTGTCGTTGATACGCCTGCCGGCAATCGGCCTTACGACATCCTCAAGTGTTATACCACCCGGCGCCTGGAGTCGTTCTTCACCCGTGGTCGCGAGTTGACATTGTTTACAGAGAGGCCTTGACATTTCCATCTTCAGCCAAGTTTTACGTGTGGGCGAACGGTGATTCGTTGAGGCAGGCAGCAGATAGGCCGAATCACTGGGCTCTGATCCGGTGATTGCATTGGACTACCATCACATCCTTGACGTTGATCGGAGTGTCAACCCTCCGGATCGTGTGGATCATATTGGTAATCTGCGGGCCACGCGGCAGCAGTTCGTCGCGTGCGCCAGGAGATTGAAGAGTGGGGCTTGCATTGTCGGGTGAAGATCATTGTTTTGTCGCACATTCACGACAGCGTTGTGAACGAGAGGGACAATGCATGTCGCACAGTGCTTTTGCGGAGCATAGCGCCAAGCTTGCGTGCAGGGAGTCTGGCTGCTTTAGCGCCTCTCCCAAAGCCGTTCGTAAGCCTGTAATGTTCGCTGGCAGTCTTTTGACAGGAATTGTCAGGTCACAGACGGTTCAATCAATGAAGCGACTGTCTCAGACCTGGAATACTAGCTGTAAAGTTGTCCATCTCACTATGAGGGGGGGGACTTGAGTTTTTCATGCTCAACTATACTTTTGGCTCAAGTGATGAAAAAGGCCGCCGCCATTGCCCGCCTCGGTCACGGCGCCTTTCGGTTGTTTGAGTTCTGGTTGTTGTTTGTGTTGGGGTTCCGGTTTACCGGTTCAAGTGATATATACCCATGTCGCATGTGGTCCCTGGACACCATCCGAGATCGTGCACACAGCACGCACAGCACATTTGCGTCACCAGAAGTCTTCAACCTTTATTGACCGAGATATCCAAAAGCTCGAGCAACTATACTCAGCCGAACCTACAACCTCAATGTCATGAAAAACAATACCAGCATAGACCCCAAACAGTGTCAAAACGGTTCGTTGGGACCAATATTAGTCAAAAACGATGTCTTGGTACGCCCTACCTTCCCCCCAAGAGCAAATGGCTTATTCAATGATTTTTGTCGGCATCGACATCGCTAGTTGTTTGGCCACAAGAGAAGACAAGCGAAGAGCAGGACAAGAGAAGACAAGAGGAGGACAAGACCCGGTCACAGAGCCCGGCCACAGAGTTCAGGGGCGCGCCCAGTCAGTGTGTCCAGGGCTGGTCAGCGCGGCCAGAGGACAAGAGAAGGACAACAGCAGGACAAGAGAAGGACAAGAGGAGGACAAGACCCGGCCACAGAGTTCAGAGGCGCGGCCATGTGATCAATCTTGCTATTGTTGTGTCCGGATCCAGTACTTAAACTCGAGTATTTGTTTTTTTGGCAACTGAATTCACCCCCGGGTTCGCACGTGTTTGTTGACCCCGCGGGCGCGACGGATGGACCACAGAGTTTCGCACCTTCTGAACCATGAAAACTCCGCAGATCTAAAGTGGTTTCGAATGGCATCTGACTGGAGCCGGTGACGATCTTCACCCTTTTGGGGGGATTTGGGCAAACCACCACCAAACTTCCCAGACCATCCAGGTATAGAATCAATGGGGTAAGTGCGACGGTAAATGGATTTGGTTTGCTTGGGAGTTTCCACAGAGGTTTCCTGTTTCCGCCCAAGGCTCCCAGACCACCATGGTGCCCAACGTCTACGACCCCTCGGAGCTGCGCAGCGACGTGAACGGCAAGGCGAGGTGCCCTCCGCGAACGGCCGTGCCCAGCAAGTCTGGAGGAAGAAGAGGTGAAGACCACATGATCTGCTTGGGCATGGGGCATGGCTTGGGGCAGGTGGTTTTGTCCTAGAAATGGTCGTTTTCTTGCGTGAAAGATAAACAATACATATTTCCGCGGGCATATTGCAGAGTGCAGGTAGATGACAAGATTGGCCATTTGTTTGAATATGTTTGAATGGTATCTGAAGAGTTCATGTTTAATGTTAATGATGTTTGATCATAATCTATTGTTGTTTTCGCTGTTTGACATCAAATTCATTTGGGCAGTGCGGAACCCTACCACCCATCACCCATCACCCGGTCCGCTCGGTGCTCCCTCCCCACCTCTGTCCACGGGGCTCCCCACCTCAGGTGGTGCGCTATTTGCACGACGAAGGCACCGAGATCGCTGCAGGCGGGGCAAAACCCCGCAGAGACGATGCGGCCGTGGATGATGGGTGTGGTGTTTGATGGGGCGGACGTCTTAGAAGAGCGGATGAGGTGATGCGTACTTTTGAAGGACAAGCAAGATCAAGCAAGTGAGCAAACAGGTGGGTGAAGCATGGTGAAGCAGCAGAACAAAAAAGAACGACTTGGCCATGACACGGCCCTGAGAGTCAAAGACTATAAAAAGAATGGTCTGACTAGGTGACCTGAGTTCAGGAATATCCTTTACTTTCAGCCGGTCAAAAGATAGTCCAACTGGATAGTCTTTGGACTTCTATAATAAAGAGGGCATATATGGGCATATAATCTAATATAATATATTAGGAAGGGCTTCAAGTTCCAAGACCCAAGTTCGTCTTTGGACTTCATCCGGGACAGTGCAACTGTTCGACCACTCGTTGGGACCATTCCCGGGTTCCCCGGGTTCCGAACTGAATCGAAGCCAATGAGCCGATGTGGAACCACCCCGAGGTCAGTTGGTCGCTGTGATGTGGTTTGTAGACTCCTCGGTTTGGTGGTTTGTAGACTCAGCCATGCACACGAAGTGTCTATACCACCTTCCCATGCCATGACCTGATTGAGACTGGCATGAACAGGCTGATCAGGCCAGTGGATCATTTCAGGGGTCCATGTATAGGCAGCCGCCGGCATGGCTTCAAAACTTGGGGTGTCCGAATACCCAGACACGACCCATGGGACTGCCATAATATGCCTACATTGACCCCCCAGTGAACCACCCCAATGTGCATATTGATATCCCATGGAGTGTTTGGGTGAAGTTGGATGCCGTCGCCACAAAAGGTGATGCCTACATCGAGTTGGAGGCCATGAAGATGATCATGGCCCCTTTCCCTAACGGACCGTCGGACGGAGAAGCGACGCTGAGGGTGTTGGTCAGACAGGGGGGGAACCCACCCCGTTGGGAGTGAAACGGAACGGTTCGCCATCGACTGGGGACTAAGTGGGAAGGAAGACGTTGAGCTGAAGATGCTTAAGAATGGATCGTTGTTGCAAGGATCGTGTGTGATGTGACGCATCCGTTGGGAACCCCGGGGGAACCCCGGAACAAACCCGCAGCGGGGTGTTGACCCGTGGGAATGTGTTGCACGGTTCGGAAAAAAGCGGTTCATGGCTGGGCGGTACGGTTCCCACCAATTTTGGCTGGGACCAAAACAAGGTGCACTCCCAACTTAGCATCATGCTGGTCTATTCGTCAAGGCAGGGTGAAAGATGTTGAAATGGTATACGTACTTTTTTCTGAGGTGATTCCGGACCCTGTCGCCCTGGTCCGTTGGTTTGTTCGTGGGAGTGAACTTCCACACCTTCGTCGCTCATGTCGCCCGACATTCCAAATGGTGGACATTGGTGGACCATAAGATTTGAAGAACTGATGGTTCAGTCAGTCTTGCCTCATCGCAGAAAGGAGCTGCACGTCTGACGGGTGACCAAATAGACGTGATCCGTCCGGTTCCTGCTCGCGTGCGGCCCACGTCGCGTGCGGAACGTTCGATTTCAAAGTCTCGAGCCAGAGGCGCCAACGTTTGTGTATTCATCGCATATACATCGTATTACGTATATCATAGAATATACATACATGGAACATATAATGGAACAAAAAATAACATACAATTGCCACATGTTGCATGTGACACCATATGCATATTATGGGACGCGCAAATCCTCTGTGGCCCCGTTTGTCTCTGAGGCGCTCAAATCCTCCGAGGCAGGCAAGGTCTCCCACGCCTTGTCGGCTGGGTCCATTGTGTCGGCGGGAGAACTTTTGGCGAGGCGCACTGTGAACGGCAGCGGGGGGCTGCAGCCGGGCACTGGGCGGTTTCGGGGTGTTGCAGAAATGTGAGATGCAGGGGTTCCGGGGATGATGGGTAGCCATTTGATATCATTTGAGACTTGTTTTGGGAAGTTAAACTACAACGGTTTTGAGCAGGAAACGCTGCCGCGCTGGATACATGTACAGTTTGTGGGCCCGCGTCAACCGCGCCAACCACCCTGCATCAAAGTGTTTTTTCATGCGCCCAGCCTTTGATCGACTGGTTGTGTGACAAATGTTGTGAAGAATCCACTTGGTGAATGTTATCCTTGGAAAAACCATCCATGTATGGAATAGTTGTCTACATTTACCCCATTGATGCCCCATCCATGTAGGTAACTATTCCATATACATGGATTATTGTTATCCTTGGAAACACCTCGGAACTGTGGCGGATAGTGGCGGTCTTGAACCCTTTAACCAACCGCCGAGTTGGCTTAAGTGGCTTACATGTGGCGAACACGGCAGATGTGTGTGAAAACACCGAAAGCAGCCGTAAAGCGGTTTTGGTTTCAGTGAAACACAAGCGCCAAAGGCCCCTGGAACACAGAGTCTATATATGTCTATATATAGGACTCATGACATGTTCATCTCATTCAGCATGGGAGTCCCGCAACATTCCGCAACTGGTTTGAGGCACCTCTGAAGGCTGATATCGTGTTTTTGTTGGCTTTTCGTTCTGGGGAAGCCACAACATGGTTTCCACTCTGGACGGATCAACAGATCCTTCCTCACGTTTTTTGGTTTTGCTGCGCAATGAAAAAGGATTCGTCTAACAGAATGCAGATGGCCAGGAAGGGGAACCTGACAAACCCTTGGACTAGAAAATACATAGAAAAGTATAACATGCAGCCGGTCCAGGACCACATCGGTAAGAACCGGACCTGATCGAGTCAGATCAAACCGAGAAGATCCGAGGTTTTCTCGGCTCCAGTGGTTTTGTCACGGCCCCTGACTTGAGGATCTGCAGGATGGACCAAACTTCACAGAATGGACCAGACTTGAGGATCTTTCTTGAGGATCTGACTTGAGCTCACTTCATGAATGACTTTCCCCATGCCATGGAATTTTGGATACTTCTCACTTCTTCTCACTTGGAGTCCGGTCGACCATTCTTTAGAATGGCTTCTTCTGGTCCGGTCACCCAAAGGCCCAAAGAGGAAGTTCAAAGGAAGGAGGTCACGGGTTTGTCCCTCATTCAGTGATTCAATCACCGATTTCAATGGTTTCATGGCTCCACGAAGAAGACTTCACGTGTAGATCTTCATCTTCGCGGCCCGAAACGGAGTGGATCAGTGGGGTCTCCGGGACCTTCTCCGGGGAATTTCGGAACACCCCTATGGGGATCCATCCAACAGGTGGAGCTTCTCCAACGAACGTAGTACGTGACCTTGTTGGTGACCTGAAGAACCGGGATGGAACTTCTTTCGTATGGGCACGAAGTGAAGAACCTCCATGGAAAGTTCGGGTGAACCTCGGTACTTCCAGGTTCTTCAGATGAGAAAGCCACGCTTGGCTTGGACATGCAGTTCAAAAAGGATTTCCACCATCCAATTCGGACACTTGGAAGTACAAGTACCAGTTGGTTGGAACAGACTTGAACTCATGAGGCAAAACTTTCAAATGCTTCTCATCCAACCATTTTTTCCTCTTCTCCACCGGGCCGTTGGCACTTCTTTGGGCCGGTGCCGGTGCCAACCAACCAGGGCTCTTCGCTGCCCTCCGCCGCCCTCCGCGAGTTGCGCGCGCGCGAACAGGCTGGAGCTGAAGGACCCTTCCAAGGCGAGGCTTCGGGCGACGGAGCGGTTGGAGGGTGGAGATGGATCGTTTTGGGAGGAGGTCGCAGCGGGTGGGTCGGGGGTGTGACATGTCTGGAGCATTTTTGGAGTCCATGCGCCGCGGTTGGACTCGGTTAGATGGTGTTCAGATCGTTTTGAGACTATCTGGGGTGGTTGAGTCCATGGCAGGAGTGCATGGCATGACATGGATTTGATCCCAAGATCTTGAAAGCTGGACCGATCAGTTGGCTCAAACGAAAACCTCTTAAAACCACTCATTCCAGTGCCAGGAACTGGACGGTGGATTTTTCCAACCAGAGGTGACCGGTTTGGGTACTCCTATTGTTTGAGCCATAGCCAGATGTTGTTGTTGGTTGGGCCATAGCCATAGCCTATTGTTTGGATGGTACTCCTATTGTTTTTTGTTGAAGGATGTTTGATTCCAAGAAGAATCACATCTTAGAAGTGAACGATGTCTGGACCCGACTTCACAGGTGTTTCCTGGTGACCACAGGTGCCCAGGTTCACGACCTGACCTGACCTGTTAGCGCCTGTTAGGGTCTTCAAAGAGCGGAGGGCGCTGGTTTGGGAGATATGTGATATGTGGTTTAAAAGACATCTCAGGATGGGTTGAGCTCCACTTCCAGGATATCCGGCGGAGTCTTAATCATACCAAGTGACTTGAAAGTGGTGAAGTCCTCCCTGAATTGGCTCAAAGTCTTTTTGCAAATTAAAGGAATGCAGGCCCACTCACGAGTTCAGTGGATTGCCTGCAGGTCACAACTTTGGAGGATTGGGGACACCTCACTAAACATGAACAGGTGGAGTTCGTTCGGTTCACCTGTTATTGTATATTTTCCATGGAAGCGGCGAATGGGAATGAGATGGAATGAGCGTCCCTTCTGCCTTCACGGTCCGTTTTTCATGGTCCATTTGTGTGGCACTGACGACAGTGATTCCACCGAATTCAACATATATATGCATGACATATGCATGACAGCATATGTTTTGTTCCCCAAGCAGTGTGTCCACACACTGGGGGTTCTTAGGATGTTTGATCGGAGGTGCTCATCGGCGTGTCCGGCTAATTCGCTGCTATTTGCAGTATACATTCATTCACCTTGAGATCTTCAAAGTGCAGGCTCGCAGAATCTGGTGGGCGCGGGCGGGTACTCTTCGAGACTGTGCTCTAGTTGTGGCGCCGTGCACATTTTCGCAATTAGTGATCACTTTGCGTGGCACGCGCAAGGGAAACCTCGGTGGTCTATTCGTGACAGGTGCAGGAGATCGGAGTGGCGCTCTGATCTTTATGTTGATGTACAGATTGTGTGGCAGGCGCAGTACTTTGGGCATGGTGGTGGTCATCGGCATGCTTGGATTTGATGGCAGGTGCAGTGAATCGTGACTTTTGGACATGTGGCTCGTTCAGAAATCTGAGGAAGCCTCGAGCGAAAGTTGTTTTGGCATCTTGATGTTGCTTGCAGAAGTGCTCTTGCTGCCAAAAGCCTTGGCAGGGCTGCGTGAAGTGAATCTTAATGCGCAGAGTTCGTGGCAGGGGCAGTACTTTGTCCGCCATCACCACCATCTCCAGCCAATATAAATCCCTGAAATGTTCAACTTATCATTGGTTCAACTTATCACTGATCAAAAATGCGTACATTTTTTTATTGGCCACAGTCAAGGGGTGAGTGTCAGGTTTTTAACATTGGGTGAGGATGAGCGTTTTTCCTGATTTTTAACTTTTGTGTGATGTTTTTTTGGATTCTGCTTTTGCTGCTTTTATGCTTTTGTTGCTTTTATGTTTCTGCTGTTTTTTTGCTTTTGGTGCTTTTCTGCTTCTGCTGCTTGGTTGCTTTTGTTGCTTTGTTGCTTTTCTGCTTTTGCTGCTTTTTTTTGTGTTTTTTTTGCTTTTCTGCTTTTTGCTTTTGTAGCTTTTTTGCTTTGGCAGCTGTTCTCCTTTATCTTTTTGCTTTTGCTTTTCCATTTGTTTGCTGTGCTGCTGGGGGGGCGCTGCGCCCCCCCAACCCCCCCCGCCTCCACGAAATCTGCACTTCATCTCCGACACCCGCGCCTGCCACGATATCAATAGTTTAAGGTGAACTCCCCGGGGCAAAAACTTCAAACCAATCATATATGCCTCCTGCGCTAGTTCTCTTTCTCTTTATATACTGTTTCTCTGCTAACTGCACCAAACTGTTGTGATAGGTAGGAGTTTCTTTGACACCTACACTATTCCAATGTATTTTGCCAGCTACGACAGCTCCCAAATTAGTCTAACTAGCAATTGATATAAAGCCTGCACCATTCCAATGTATTTGGCCAGCTCTCTGCTAAGGACACGAAAATGCTGTAATTAGCTAGTTACTAAAAAGAAACCTGCTCTATTCCAATGTTTTTGAAAAAAATCCGAAAAATGAAAAATCCCAAATCAACAGCGCACCCTTATTCAAACAGAACTTAGTCAGCCATGTTGAAGACTCAGCAGTGGTTGCAGCGTGCTGAGACGGAGGCGCAGTCTTCTTCTCACTATGACATCCTTCCGACAGCAACACCAGTACCTGTAGCATCGAAAGATCAAGCCGGTGAACTGGGTGAAGATGATGATGCTGTTGCGCAGTACTTCAAAGAGTCCTTAACCGGCCTTTCTACCAGACGGAAACAGGCACTGTTGCAGCTCTTGGAGCTGAATTCCAAACAAATATCGCTGGCGACGTGTGCTTTGAGGGTGGAGGGTTGCAACACGGTGTCACCACCACCAGGCTTGCAACCACCAGGCTTGAAGCCTGTAGGAGTTGGAGATGAATCGCCGCCAGCTCGTCCAGGATGTCAGTTCCTAATTGGATCGAAATTGCGACAGTTTGCTCCAGACGTTGATCTGCAAAAATTCGAACAGACGACTGAGGTCACAGTGAGCGACAGTCTCTGGTATGTTGTCTTCAAGTGCCATGGCTGTGAAAACAGGCTGCAACCACCCATTGACAACGGTGGCTACTGCCATGAATTTGCTCAGCTACAGGGATGGAGAAAGACATCAAAATTATCATGGTTGAACAGGTGCTATTGTCCTGATTGCTCACGCGCGTGGGGATACACGTAAGCGTCTAATTTATAGGCTTTCTGAAGGGTCCACAAGGTGGCCACATGAGCTGCAGTTCTATTGCTTCAGAACTAACGCCATTGGAGCTACAGTCCTCGCATGGGATGGCCGCGCAAGAACGTTTCATTTGATTGCAGCGCTTGCGTTTGTGGTGTAGAAGGTGATTGACTTGCAACGGGGGGAGCTTGGTCCCACACCTAACAAAGGTGGCTTCTTGAGCCTTGAAGGGGCTTGAGTTGCAGCAGATTGATAGTTAGGACAGGAAGCATGTACAGTGCAGTCCAGTTGTGTTTCCTGCAATGGCCTGAAAGGTGGATTCCAAATCCAGCAAACAAAAGGGGGCTCCAGCTGAGACACCTCAATGACCTCAAGAACGAGCGAGAAAGAAACAGCAGAACTTGGAGCAGCCACAAGTGACCCTTACGAAGTCCCAGAGGGCGCTGGCAGGAGCTGAGCAAGTCTTTGGCGCACCACCATCGCCGCCACCATCATTTCCACCATCAACAACGGCATTTGCCACGAAATCTGCACTTCAAGGTCGACAAAGCGTTTCGCCTGCCACGAAATTTGCACTTCAAGATTCACATCGCACCGCCATGCCAAGGCGAGTGCCAAGGCGATTCGCGAAGTCGCCACGCCGACGAGCACATCCAATTAGACTATTAGACATATTAGACACCCGGCCTTGACCTTTAGCATGTGAGCCCCTACCAGCACTAGGTGAAGAAGATTCTGCCTTTCGAGGGCGAGTTCAGCCTGGGCGTGAATGTGGAGCAGGATGAGAAAAACCTGGGGAAAAACCTCGAAAAACTTCAAAAAGGTTTGTGGAGTTTTGAGAACTTGCCTGATGCATCAACTCTTTCCCCTACGATTCGAATCTGTTTAATAGTCTTTGCATGTCTTTGCCGAAGAATCATTGTTTTACACACTACCAATCAGTACCGGGTCAACCATTTTCAGGATGGGTGTTGGAAGGGTTCTATGTAACCCTCGTGTCCCCTCGTGTCCAAGCAACCCGGTCCTGCATCGGTGGTCCTGCGAGTACTTGCATTCGCCCAGAACTCCCATTTTGATTCATGCACTACCCCGTTTGGGTGTCATTTGGCATGGCATTTTTTCTGCCACTACCAAAAGGGCAAAACGAGTCATGACTGGACTCTCGGGGATTGTTGTATAAAGTAGATATAGATGTATGATCGATAGTCCGATAGTCCTTTCGTTCCAGTTCCGGGTGGTTGCTTGAGTGTGAGATCTCAGGTTCAGGCAAACGTAGTTTTGTTGTTTTTGTTGGTGTTTTGTTTTTGCACATGTTCTTTCTCAGCCAACTGTTTCCGGCCTACGTCGTATGCCACCACCTGTCGCTAAAAAAACTGGTTTTAGGATCTTTTAGGATGATGTTTGTTTATTTTCACGAATTGAGTGAATGAATCCGCTGCCATGCTGTAAATGTTGTTCATGTGTGTTATTTCCCCCGGTGGGACAGCCAATCCAAGCCTCACCTTGCTGCTCCCGCCTCGCGCCGCGCGCCTCGGTGCTCCCGCCTCGCGCCGCGCGCCTCGGTCCCTCGGTCCCTCGCTGGTGGGGCCTAGGAGATCGAAGTACCACGCGATGAGCTGTTGGCGCTGTTGGACGGCCGGGGATTCTGAGGAATGACGAAGAGGTCGAGGTGGAGAGGATCTCCAGGGATCGACTCCGGGCACGTCCCCCAAGAAAACGGTCAAGAATGGTGATCCCAGGTAAAGCAATGGTCAAGAATGGTCTGTAGGAGGATCCCAGGTATGATGTATATGCTGATTCACGGATCAAACACCCTACCCAGTTGGTGGGCCCAAAGAACTGCAGTCCCATGGAGTGTCTTTGGGGAGTTCTTTGGGGTTCGGATCTGAACAACTCCCAGCACTTGACTCGTCCTCTCTAGAGGCTTTTGGAGGATCAAAAAGGTGGTCCGGAGGCGAGAGTGATGTTCAACTCGGCCAAGTACAGAAAGTTGCAAGAAACAGACCAAAGAAAGAAACACCATGACTTTCCTTATAAATTGCAAGACTCCCAAATACGCATGGTCTGACTGGGGGAATGTCCCACTTCACTCAGATCTCAAAAGGAAAACATCCTCACACTCACTCACTCGACCTGGACCGTCTTCTGTTTGCCGCAGGGAGGAGGGGAGGAGGGGACCAGGCTCCACGGAGCCTACACGGAGCCTCCTGGAGGCTCTGGGGATCGGTCTTCTCGCGAGGAAACATCCTCAAGGCTCTGGTGACCCATGGTTCTCTGCGTCGACGGGAGCAAGTGTACCAGTCCCATGGAGTCTTTGGGTAGCTAGGGTCTGTCCTATTACCTATACAGTCAGTAAACAATAGTAAACAATTATATGCCTATTTTTGAACGAGGCCTACAAACTCAGCTTTTGGGTAGGGCTATCCGGCCCACGGGCGTTTTCCCCGGACGGGCTCGCCGAGCTTCGCGGAGCACCTGCAGAACGCTGCGAACGCTGAGCTGATTCTGAGGCTACTGCACGGATCAGAAGGGCCCCCAGACCGTGGCCCAGATGTTCGCAGGCGCCGAAAACACAGGGGGAGAGGGGCGGTTCAGGGCCGGAAGAAGCGGGGGGCGTGTGATTTTTGCGGTTCCCATGTGGTAAGGCATGATGGGGGGTGGGTTTGGTGGGTTTCTGGTTGAGTCGCGAAAACTGCGAAGGCTAGCATGCTGGCCACGGCTCTAGCCACTCAGTTCTTGCCTTTTGGGGATTGCCACAGAGCCCAGCAGGGGCGGATCTGCACAGAGATCAATCTGTTGACCGGCAGGCGATGCGAGGTAAGGGGCCCAAAGAATCCCTGAAAAAAGATGAGAGGACAAATCAGAGGTATAGAGCCACAAATCAGGGTATAGAGCCACAGCCAGGGTTGGACCATACTCACTTGCTGTATTTGGGCAAGAGATATAGAGTGAACTGGGCTAGGAATACTGTGGTGTGTGTAGCACTTGGCGATGGGTAAATGTGTTTCTTTTGCTGCGCCTTGAACAACACCTGGCTGCCTAGTACCTAGGTCCTAGGTCCTGGTCCAATGGGTTTCCATATAGAACGATTGGTCTGGAGTTCTTGGATTTGCGCAAAAGATGCTAAAAAGAATGGAAAGGTAACCGCGTGTAAATCTGGGGTATGATGTGGTATGTGTCACAACAAAACACACATGATCATGCAGTCCATGAATCAAGTGGCACCCTTTTCTGACCTTGGCACCTTGGCACCTTCTCTGGGGGCCCCAACACCCAACCAGCCAACCACCCAAACCTGCTGCGGCCTGGGCATCCACCGTCCGGTGACCCGTCACGCACGGAGCCGGAGGCTTTGCCAACCACGAGGCGGCGGCGGAGACGGTCCGGGGCGCCCGAGAGCGGCGGGGTCCGGTGCCGTTCCGCGGGTCGGGGGGGCGGTCTCCGATGACGCTGCAGCTTCTCAGATGAACCAGGGGCCCGAAGCAAACCATGAAGAACACAGTTCCCTAGGGCTCCAACCATATAATATCCTCAGAAGGTGGTTAGACCCCCCAAACCCACCCCAACCATCTTCTCAGGAGGTGGTTGGAGCCCTAGGGGTTTTCACAAAAAGCATGTGTTTTGGAGGGAAAAACCTGGTTGTTGATGGTTTGTGGGGCCCCTGGAAGGATCTATATGGTGTGTATTTCATAGGGAAGGTCTCCTGGGCCTCGAGACTCGATGTTCCCTGGGTCAGACTGGACCTTGGTCCGGGAATGAATCCACTTGTTTGGCTGACCGAGGGGTGCTCGTTTGCTGACCTTGGCAGACCGCTCGCATGACTCGATAGCATCGCTCGTGTTTGCGGCGTGTTTTCGTGCGATGGGAGTGAGTCCTTCGCTCCGGCGGTGATGGATCAAAACACATACCTGGAGTCTCGAAAGTACCTTAGAAAATGGGGACGCGTGTTAAGGATGGCATCCTATGTTAAAAGTATCTTTTTCTATCAAGAGTACCTTTTTTGTATTTTGCTGGAGGTGGCATTTCGAGACTCCATGCATTGGAGATCATGACGTGATGTGCCAACCATCGAAAGGTCTCGATGCGTTCGGGTTCGCAAGCTTTCATCTCAAGCATGAAAGCTCTTGACTGTACTCCATGACATTTGGGCCATTGATTTGGTGCGCCCTCCCTATGCTCAATTTTTTTGACTGCAAGCAACCTTGTGTGTTTGCAAACATTTGCAGCAAGCGCAAAACTATGCAGTGAAGAGTGACCTTACTGTCCATTTTGCAGCATTTTTGTGGCTCAATCATGGAAGCATTCCTCGCAAAGCACAGTGACTTGCGATCGGAGTATGAGACCCGAGGAGCGGTTGTGCTGAGGTGTTTCCATCATGTTTCGTATCCCCATTCTCCGCTTGGTCAGGTTTACTGGATCACTCGGATGACTGGTGGGCGGAGGTCATCAAGGTGATGTTTGGCAAGGATGTGTTGCTTCATGCCTATAAGGCCTAAGGTCTATTATGGCTTATCAAACCTTTGGTCTAACGCTCTTCGTTTGTTGGAGGACCAAACTATCGATGTGAACAAAGCCCACAAAATTCTATCCAACTACGACAACGCGGGTGTGGTGGACCATCTGGTGAAGCAATCAAAAGGATTGACATGTGTTTTCTTGTCACTCACACATTTTATGATGTAGTTTTGGGGGGCTCGCATGTTGAGGACGTGGCCTGAACAGCTCTGAGGTCTCATCCTAAGGTCCCCTCTTAATGTTCCCTTTGGGTCCCGTGTGCTCTGAGGCCCCATCATCATCAGCTAGTTTGTCTGAGACATAAGGTAGTGAACAACCGCAGGGCCCCACTCGAGAAAAGATTCTATAGCTGCGCGCGATATCCCAACTTGTCACTCTGTGAGCTTAGTGTGTCGCACACCTCCGGAACTCTCCCAGTGGTACCTCCCAGTGTTTATTCCCACGCAGGTTTTGCTTTGTGTGGATGGCCCGGGAACCAAGATGAGCCAACCACAGATGGACAATTTCAAAGAGCTCTTGGGTCCATGATCATGAGCAACCTTCTTCGTGAATGCAACATCTACAAACGCCAGAAAGAATTTGAGTTAGGTGGCCCATATGTTTCACTGTTTTTTGTGTGAGATCATGTAGGCATGACCTGCAGCTCTCCCTTTAGCAGCCAAGCCGGTTTTCTCACGCGCAGCGGTGTCAGTAGTGATGCTCCAGGGCTTGGCAGAGAAGCTGGAGGCCAACTCCTTCCTGCGCCGCCGGTGCAGAGAAATTCAAGCTTTGATCTCTTGGCCCTCAGCTTCTGCTACTGGCATCCCTTCGATGAGTCTTATCAAAACATAACCATTGCATCTTTCTTCACTCCAATCCAAGAGAGGTCAAAAGGCATGTTGGCATGTTGAGACTTCTTTTTGGCAGCAATGTCAAAACCAACCTGAAGCCTGCCCAGGAAAGCCCTGAAGTTGAATGTGGAAGTCCTTCGTTCTTTTGCGGAGGTATGGGTCGAAGTCTTCGACTTCGAAGCCTGTGGAACTGCACGCACCCCCCCCTTCGTTGCATCAAGGACCAGGTGGGGGAATGCGCTATCATAGCTATCTTTTGAATTAGCCCGCATGATTTCTGGATCATACTTGGAGCTGTCCGTAGGTGAAGCAATTTTGGAGCCTCTTGGACCTACAGAAAGGCCCTTCCAAGGTACAGGTACAATGTGACTCTTGGGGTGTGCGAAAGCTGATGTCCCACATCTTTCGGAACATCCGCATGGGGCGGATACCTCGTGAACTCCGGCAGCAATCAGTGTGATGTGTGCGCAGGCATGCTTATATGTGTGTGTGGGGGTTGTTATTGAGATTAAGTTGGGTGAGTTGTTGTGGCTTTACTGCGATCAAGATCGATCAAGGACCCGGAAGTAAAGGCTATCTATCGGATATTCATTGCCGTGTGGTACCCATACTTGCTGCCTGTGTATGATGCTGCTGACGTTGCTGATGATGAGGAGGACCTTCTTGTTTGTTGTATGAGTGTGTAGTATGTAGCAAAAGCCGAGTGCATCTGCAGTCAAACTGAATTGTAAATGATATTCCAGGACGAGGAGGTCGAGGAGGTTGCTCCCCTCATGGAGGCAGGTGATGAGGACCTAGATGCCCTGGACGCAGAGGACGCCCTGGCACTGGAGGATACACAGCCAGTTATGGAGCCTACTCTTGAGGACACACAGCCTGCGCTGGAGACTGCTGAGCCGGTTGTTGAGGTAGAGCTTGGCAGGAAAGCGGACATGGTGATCAATCTTGATGATGATGAGATTCCAACAACCCAGCGTGATGAAGCTGAGGTGGAGACGAGTCCGCCTGTAGATGATTCCCAGCCAAGGGATGTCTTTTGCTTCACCCACCATGATGTGAACATGCCAGATTCGCAGCCCATCAGCAGCTGTGGCGGTGTCTATCCTTCATGCCAAACAGTGGATGTGAATGAGATGTTGACAATACCCTTTGATGTGATGGGGGCTGACTTTCCTCCAGAGCCAGTGACCCAAATCCGGTCCAGGCAGCCTCCCTCTTCAAAGGAGGAGCTTGATGGACTGATCAAGCACTACGAGTTGATGTCCCTGAGAATGTCTCAAAGTGTGCCAGAAAAAGCCGTGGTCACTGAGGGCCCAATGGATCTCAATGGGCCCAATGGATCTCAATGTGGAGAACCGGAGATGCCCGACAAGCCAAGCCTATCGACCAAATCGGAGATGCCCGACAAGCCAAGCTTATCGACCATTGATGAAGAGATCAAAAAGCTCGAGCTACTTGGCACACAATGTTTGAGTTCAGACTCCTTGCGCAACCTTTGGCCATGTGTCCACACTGAGGGAGCAGCTGCAGGAGGCACCAAAGGCCAGTCCTTCTTTAACTTGTTGATGGCTGTTGCTGCCTACGTGGACTTGTTTCTTCTTGCGCGTTTGCAGGCGAAGCCATCCGGGCTGCTGCAGAGCAAGCCTGATGGAGTGGTGTTGGAGGATGGCTGGTGCAATAATTGCTTTTCCACGGAGTTTTGTTTTGCAGGTGCTTTGCTTTGCTGAGCGACCTTGCCAGGACCCTGTAGCTGCTCTCAAGAAGGTCGACCAAATGCTTCGACCTCCAGCTTTGAGACCAGAGTCTAGTGTGGAATCAAACCAGCCAAAGCTGAGGGATTTGGATGCAGTTGCTTTCGTAAAGAAAGAACCGGAACTGGAAAATGTTGTTGTGCCTCGAGAGCAGGAGGCATGGGAGGAGGGGGCCGGACAAGCTGAGGAATCTGAACAGTTCCTTTTGCGGAATCAGCAAGACAGCCAGCACGGGGGGGGGGCGTGGCCGAGGCAAAGGACCTCGCAAGGGTCGGGGAAAGCAATCCAAGGAAAGTGTAGATGCCGACCTGGAGAATTCAGAACCAACAAGAAAAACAAAGAAGAATGAGAATAAATCAAAAGGTCGTGAGCGGAAGTCGTCCGCAAGGGTTGAGGAAGCCAGCGCTTGCAGCAAGCCAGGCAACAAAAGGAAGGCAAAGGGAACAACCAAATCGGAACCAGCAAGCAAAAAGACTCGAGGTAAAGGGGGGAAGAAGCATGACAAGGAGGATTGCGATGGTCCGAGTGACTCCAAGGACACTCAGCCTCAAAGCTCTCGGAAGCGGACCTGCGATCCTGAGAGGGAGAAGCTGAGAAACACAATCCAGGAATACGAGCATTGTAAGGTCATCCCGTACTGGACCCGTGATGCAGTCGGGCTGCAGCTCAAAATCCCTGACCAGCGAAAGACACCCCAGGCAGAATTGTGTTCGAGAGTTTAGAGTTTGAGAATTTGAATCCATACAACCTTTCTGTGTTCCAGATTCCTGTTCTTACAAATGGCCTTCATCTTGTGTATAGGTCTTCTACTTGACGATCAAGGGCAACATCAAGTCAGCGTTGGAAGCCATGGCAGGTCTTGCGACTCACTCGCACTGTGGGATTTTTTGCTGTCAAAAATGTGAAACATTGCCACGTCTGTATATCGACTTATATAGGCTTTCGTACAATTTGGCCAAGGCTGCTGCTGTGGACAATGTGAAAGGCGACTACCAGTGCCAAAACATCCAGGACATGTGGGCCGTCATCAAGGCAAACAGAGAAGATTGATGCACCAAAGGTGCCTCCATCTGTGTTTTGCGCCAGGGTTGATAGGGAGTGCTTGGGCCGCTTTTGAAGTGTTTGAAGGGGTCTTGGCACTGGAAAGTGCATTATCTGTGCGATTTGCGGGATGCGAACTCTGGGTCTCATGTATTAAAACCATAATATTTAGTACATGTTCGTACTTTGTGCGCTGACAAAGCTTTCTTTTTGGTTGAAGACCCAAGTTCGAGACCATATGGTGTGCAATTAGCAGTGGGGTCAAATCGTTCCAACGCGAGACAAATGTGTGCGACTGATACTGCAATGGTGCTTGTCAATACGAATCTGCAAATGCAAGAAAAATTATGCAGTACAGGTGGGCCAGACTTCAATATTATATGAGTGTATGGCGCAAACCCTTTGTTAACTTTTACCATAGCATGTCAGCATGTGACATCCATCTATATAGCGATGCGAGTCAGCAGCGACCCCAAGAATCAAAAAAACAATCTTTAAACACCATGTGCCCTTTTGGAGCCCTTTTTGAAGACAATTGACTTAAGAAAGGGCGCCACCGATAAATTGTTTCTGGGCTTCTCCTGGTCGTTCATGACACGGGTGCGTCTTGCCGCGGCCGAGGCTGGACGGTCCTGGTTCGAAAGACATGGACTTGTCCCGGAGCCTCGAAATCCTGGCACGTTTGCAGGTGGCACCATGCTTTGTTGCAGCCATATGCCCGCTCGTTTGGAAGAACTTGTTGCGCCCACCTATCAGCGCCATCACAATCCTATATATATGCATAGCTCCTGCAGGCATCAGCCCAGATTAGAAGAAACCTGTGTATGGTCGTTTGCACTCATGGTGAGCCGTCAGAACTTTGATACGCTTCTACGCAATATGTTTGCGTTGGGATGCCCCAAGGTGGTAGTCTTAGATCGAGCCTTTCGTTCCAACAGAAGTCCAAAGACCACAAGAATAATAGGGTTCTCATATGTTTTTGGAACTGTTGTGGTCTCTAGACTCCTGTTGGTTGGCCAGTTTGATGCTACTTCTGAGGTTGGACTGGACTGGACCTGTTACTTCTGAGGTTCTCATTACGATCGTGATTCTATGCTCTTGCCTGAACAACTTCGAGTTCAAGGAATCTGTCGAGGTAGTAGATCTTTTTGCTGGGGAAGGGAGAATAGCGCGGACAGCTCGTGCAATTGGGATGAACGCTGTAGCGCATGACATCAGCTACAGTGCCAGTGGACGGACCTTTGACATCAACCAGGAACCAGGTTTCACGCCCCTCAGTGCAATTCAAGAGTATATTTATTTGGGTTGTGGGTAGAATGCAAGGTCCATCAAGGTTCCAGTGGCTACCATGCTTGTTAACATCCGTATCACCATGTCACCCTTTCTGGCGGCCTGGACCCAGAACGAACTGAGCTTTTTTGAGGTTGGCAGTGATATCACTCCTGCAGGGCAAGTTCTCAGATGTCTTCACGACGTGTGGGGTGTGCTGCAGCAGTTGGATAGCCACATCCAGGGGATCTACAGGGCGATCGGTGGTAACACCTATGGGAAACACAGAGTACAGCAAAGTTGTACTGTCGAACTTGATGGTCTCCAGGACTTGTATTGCCCATTCTCCTTGTTACTCTAATATTTATAATATATATTCCCAAGCAAATCACCGTTTTTCCAGTGAGGACATGCCTCCTCCTTTTGATTGCGGTATGCCTCCAAGGGGTTTGGCTCCTGGAGCAGCCAAGCTCGAGCCTGATGATGCTCCATGAACGGATGGTATGGATGATAGACCACCTGAAAGACCATGGGATCTATGCTACTTGTTTCAATAGAATGGCAACTAGGGGGAACTCTTGGCGCTACTTCCGGCAAATCTTCACTTTCACGTTAGTCATCCCTGCGCCGCTGAGGTCTACAAGCAGACTTTCTGGATGAGGCAGTGGGGTCACGAAACGGCCAAGAGGACTGTCCTCTTCAGCAACTCCAAATGGGTTGGAGGGTTCAACCTCGGGAAAATGAGCCGGGCTATGCTGGAGTCCAAAGTCAAAACCACGACTAAATATAAATCCCGTGATGGCAAGACCAGGTTTAAAGGGAATTCCAACTTAAAGGGGACACAGTTGCTTGGCTTTGCCATGCATGCGTTTTTGTTTGCATTCTCCAAGCTTCTGTGAAAGGGTAGTGGATAATTACAGGGGCCGGGGCACAAAGCTTCATGTGTTTGATCCCTGTGGTCATCATAGCCCAGGCTATATCCATGGGGCTTTGTTGCTCGAGTCATTCAAATGAGCCAAGAAGCAAGGGTAGAGGAACGCCCCACGATTCCACATGTTCCTTGGCATCGACACGTCGCAGGTGTTAACTTATAAATTGTACTGTGTGGGCTTCCATTTTGGGAGTGCTATAATATAGGGTATGTTTGGCGCACCAAAAACGGAGCCCCCCAAAACAAAACCAAACCAAGTGCAAGGGAACACTGCAACCGACAGAAGGTCCACTATAGTATGCTTTTCACTTGTACCGACAGGAGCCCCATAGACATGAGATGAGGCTTCAAAACCAAACGGTCGAACACGGACACAAACATTTTGAAAGATGTCATATTTAACCTTTGATGCGCTTACCGTCAATCCGAGGCAGGATCCCAAGACCTTGTGGCAATGTATGAAGCATTGCCGTGGGGTGATCTCTGGGAGGATGCTAAGTGTGTAGAAATTGTGAAATACTTGAGGGCATCAAAGATGCTTTCCCTACCGCCTGAGTGGCGCCAAGTTCTGCCTGGATCCTTGTGAGCCCACTGAACCCTGAAAACTTCCAGGGTCGAGTATGGTAGAGTACTTTTTTTATCGAAAAGCACTTTTTTGGTAAAGGGCGTCCGGCCGAGGCGTCCGAAAGGACGGTTTTAGGCGTCCAAAGGACGGTTTTAGGCGGGCGGTCCGGACCCCGTCCGCCCCCCATGTACCAATTTTCCATCTTGAGTACCTTTTTTGGGGTCCGGACCCCGTCCACACCCCGTCCACACCCTGTGAGAATCTGTTAGAGAATTCTGGAGGCCCCTCCAATGACAAATTCCCATTGTTGGTGTTTTGGGTGAACTATTTGGGAGCTGAACAACTCCAAGATTTCTTGGGTGAATTCCTACCCTTCAAGTGACCCAACTGAGCGACAGGGCTGAAGCACGAAGCAGGTGTACATCTTGGATGGCAGCCTGGTTTTGTCAGTGGTCAACTCACAATGTTAGGGATGCCCTGGTGGATTTGATGCTTTTGGCATCTTTTGGAACTTAATTAAAACGAAAACCCCTGTGTGACGACACGGGTGGCTCAATTAGCTTGTGGAAATAGCTCGCGCAGTATGCGTTTCACTGAGTGAGCTGGAGCTTGCGAAAGAGACCAGGAAACCTTTTGGAGATGCATACCATATACCATACATGATATGTATTTAGTAGCTAGAAGCTACTAGGTTGGAGGCCATTACTACTATAGTAGCTAGAGGTTGGAGGCCATTACTACTATAGTAGCTATAGATGCTACTATACTTCAGGCCAGTGTATACCATATAATACTTTTACTATATATTTTATATACAGTCTCTCGGACTTTGTCGCTGAGTGGTATGCCCAGCAAGCCTTTGGAATATTGCGTAATATTCAACAAGCAGTTGAACACACCTTCTCTGGGTCAGCCATTTTCCAATCCAAGACTTTGTGTTCTCTGCGTAACTGGCGCATGTCACGCGTTCCGGAAAGGCTTGAATCGCAATCCCGGAGTACAGAGAGCCTGGCAGAGGGTATGCAGGCTCTTGGCCAACAGCGTGTCAAGGCGGAGCCTGCAGAGATGAGCCAGGAAGAGATTCAACAACGACTGCAGGATCAACTGTTGGGGTTTGGGTCATGAGATGGGGTTAGCTATTGTCCCCAAGTGAAGCCTCGCCACTTCATTTTAGATTGGAGAAACAGATCAATCATTTCCCAATGACCATTTCAACAGCGAACCCTTTGACCACCTATAGTGTTACAATTGCACGTAAAGACTGCTCACTATGGTTTCTACAAGACAAAAAAAGTCATTTAGGAGGATCTTCAATATGTAAGAGTGGATTCTCAACTGTGAGGTTTGTATATCATTCCCACCAGTATTTATTCCAGGCCTTTGCTAGCCTCTATGGGGCAAAGAAGCCATGTCAAACAAGTGCCCCCCCAAACAAAGCTCTCAAGTGAGACCTGTCCTTGAAGGTCATCATCCGTACGGTACTTTGGAGTTTTTTCCCAAGAAAGGTTGACAGGACACAGCAAACATGACACCTTTTTTATGGGGCCTTGGAAATGAATGGATCTGAGGAACAAACGTACTATAGGCCAAAAGGCTATAGGCTACAAAAAGGCCTTTTGACCTCTTGGAAACCCGCTCACATCTTGAAAATGCTATAGCTTCTATATATGGCCAACCCCAGATGTGGCATCATGACTCCTTGGGGAAGAACAGCCCAAAACAGCCTGATCATATACATTGTGAGGGTCCGGGCATGGCAATTGTTGTGCCAGGAGTTGAGGGAGCTTCGGGCAGCTGTCGACAAGCAGCAGGGGCAACCAACTGAGATCTCCAGTACTACTCCTGACAAAACTTTGAAGAGGTCTAGGCTGGTATCGCCTGTCAAGCCTCTTGAAACCCCTCTTGGGTACCCCGACAGTGAGAGCAATGCGGGCATTGAACCAATTGAGCCTGGCAGTGCCAAACGCCAGTTGTTCCCGGAGGAGCCCAGTGTGCACATCTCAGTTTGTTGGGGGCGCCAAACTGAGGGTTGATCAAAACAAACTGCCCTTAGCGGGCACATACTGAGGATGGTTCCAACGAAGCAAACATATCAGCTGTTTGGATTCTGCTGAAGCGGTATAAACCTTTGCTGCTTTGGGGTTGGTTGGCTCCTAGGCAACTGGTGGAACTCATGAGGGATCCGTGGAAAGCCTGACCAAGTCGCTCGAGTCCCTGAAGATTGAAAACCAGTTGTTGAAGTCTGAAAACGTTGAGCTTAAGCGGAGATTGGCTTCGGATGCGAACCAAGTGGCTCCAAAGGGTGAAGATGGTCTGGGGGATGGGGAACACTTGAGTGATGATGCTATCCGCAAGCGGATGGGCCGCATGTTCAAGCCGCGTGCAGATGGGACCCATGTCACACCTTCAGTCGAATTGTTTTAAGATTCACAACTTTGTATATCCCAAACCTTTACCTTGCAGTGTCACACACCTTTCTTTCTGGCCCAGGACTTTGCAGGTCCCCCAGGATGTATATGATGCATATGTGGCGGGTGGTACCAGTCGAGCGAAACTGATTGAGAAATTTGCGGAAATGGGCTATGACAAGGTGCGCGGTGTTTTTGCATGTCACACCAAAAGCAATCGAACTTCGGGCCTATGGCTCCACACATCCTCAAGCAACTGCTCCAGGAGAAGTTCCTTATCTCTGTCAAGCTTGAGAGCGAGAAGCGCGAGTCCATGACTGTTCGGGTCAAGGCCCAATGGGCAACAGAGGACAAAATGCGAGACACTCTCAAGCTTACAGAGCATCTTGCCAAACAAATAAATCGGCAAAGGTTCTCTACCTCTCTGTGGCGCAATTAGCGGAACAGTAATATCGTATATATTCCATTAATCCCTTAGAAAATGAGAACCGTTTTGATGAGGAGCAAATCCTAGTGCAATTTGGGCCCTCCCTCAGTATCCTTCACCTTATTTGAAAATGGCTGATGCACTGAGGGCGAGAATCAAGGCTGTCAAGGAGTACTGCGAGAAACGTCAACAGGATCACACAAAGTGCCTTGGAACAAATGCCAAGGTAGCTTGAGTGCATGCTAACACTTTAAAGTTCTCTTGCCAGAGATTGGCTTCTTGTTCTAGCAGCTAGCAGTCCAAAAGGTGTCCAGCAAGAATGATCGTATTTTCATTTTGTTTTGGCCCAAAAGAACATGCAATATAGTATCATGCATGGGCTGCATGGGCGTGACTGAGGTTCGACAAATACGAAAACAAGACTATGTATTGGTATGAAGAAGAGCTTGTTGCCGAGTATGAGCAGCAGGTCTCTAAGCGGCGCAAAGAGGAGTCTTCGTTTGAAACCGAGGCGCTGGATGGTGAGCACCTGGCCCGGGCTGCGGCACCCCTTGAAATGACTGCGCAGGAAATCCAAGCCATGAAAATGGGGGAGGGAGGCATGGCAATGAATTCTAGTTAAAATTTTGTATGTTCTCTATGTATAGTCCCATGTTGGACGCCCAAATTCTCCAGAAAGGTGGAATTCCAGAGCCTTTGGATTCTGGAGTTCTCTTCGTGGTCGGCTGCGATCCCAGGTACTGATTCGAAGCCTGGTCCAGTTCCTCACCAACCGACTGTGCTTCCACAGGTTCAGAAGAATGAACTTCCAAGCAGTGTGATCTTGAAGTTCTTGGATGGACTTTCAAAACGGATCTCAAAGGTCATTGAAGCATAGCTGAACTCTTTGCAATGTATAAACATGTATGAACTATAAACCATATGCCAGCTTGCCTCAAACATGATTTCAGGACATGAGAGGCAAGTATGAAGCCATCCCAGAAGACAAAAGAAACACCACTCACACCGCGCTACTGAACGTGCAATTATATATGCACACAAAGGACATCAAACACTTAGTTCTTCTCTTGCATGTGTCTCTGTCGCCCAGGCTGATCACAAAAATGACCGACATCATCGCCCGCCTCGAGGATTCCCACAACAAGGTGAACGATGTCTATGCCTCTGGAGCTGTGGAGGGTTATGGGAAAGAGTGCCTTGCAGAAAAAGGGTGCGAAGGTTCTATATATAGACTTCTTGGTAACTTCACTTGCCTTGCATAGCCTCAGAACCTTATAGTGCACATGCTCCCTATCAAACTAGCCCAGGCTTGAAGACACGTTGAAGGAACACTACAAGCAAGCTACCAAAACGACGGGGCCTTAATCCTGCTTGGAACTGATGCAGTGCAAATACCAACTCATGGAGGGGTGCCGACTCATGTACCTAAGGGCCCAGGAATCCTTGACGCTGGAATCCCGCTGCAAAGCCATCCCGGTCCCAAAAGCAGAGGCCAAAGTGAGTGCGAAGAGCAAAGCCGCTCCTAAGGGAAAGGCCAAGGTAAAGGCCAAGGCGAAGCCTAAAGCTTCAGCCTGAGCCTTCGATTTTAAAAGCCCCATCCTTCACTGGGCTTGCAGGTGTCTGTAAGATTTGTAAAACCATGCATGCTGTAAAGGACCTTAACCTTGATGTCATGATGTCTAGGTATACCACTATACAACCACTTGAAGCAGCACAGCGTTTTCATGTTGCTTTGCAATGGGTTTTTTGTTGGCACCTGTATCCGAATGAGGGCGTGGGCTTTGCGAGGGTTGAGAGAGGGGGGCTCTCCGTTTCCGCAAGTGTGGAGCGCTGGCTTTAATGCTGCACAGGGCTTGCTAGAGGGTTCGCGAGTGGAGCGCACAGTAACAGTAACTGGAACATAATAGGAGACCAATGTTCTCTATGATTTGTGTGTGTGCGGTTAACAGTTTTAGAGCTCCATGTGCAATATATTTTGCGCTGGCGATTGGCTTGTTGAACGGCTCATAACGGCTCAGGACTGCTTGCCAAAAAGTGGCTATGGAAGCCAAACACATCCTCTCGAGCATTATCAGTAATAAAGCACTTTACACAGTGTGTGTCCATGCCAGGCGTAGAGAAGCCAGGCGTTCTGATTCGCAATCTTGCAATCTCAATGGCTGAAGGGGCTGCCCAACAAAATGTGGCAAGTGTTTGTTGGAAGTTTACTTTCAAGTGCTTCTTTCCTTAATTGAACTTTCAAAGCACCGTGCCCCCTGTCATATATGGGGAAAGGACTGCATACCAGGAAGCCATCTGCCATCCTCACTCGGTTGCTCAGGCTCCTGCTTCCAAGCTCAAGCGGCTGGCCAACAGCGCAGCCCAAGAGATGACCGAGAATGCCTCAGCTGCAGTGGTGCTTCGAAAAGCAGGTGCCGTGTCAAAAGACAACATGAAGAACGCTGAGCGGGACCTTCATCAACTATTTCGATCCTTGGGGTTGTCCTTGCCAATCACACCATGGCCTATGAAATTTGGACTGGCGTACCTACATCGCTTGAGGTTTTCAGATTGGTTCACTTACTTGATGAAAAACCATCCGGAGCTCTTACTTGGAGGTTACGACCTGGAAAGTGGTCATTACATGAAGCTCCTCCAAAGCTACTGGCAGAATGTTGAAGTTGGGATGCCTGACCACATGGTCTTCAATGTGGACGACCAGCGTTCCCTCACCCAGTGTGTTCCATACTACATCCACCTAGACGAGGGAACGTCGTTGCGCAAGAGTGCTGTAATGGTATACCAAATGCAGCCAGTTTTTGGCCGAGGCACAGCGCTGAAGTTTGCAGAGATGCTCGCAGCTGAGGAGTCCCGCAGCGAATCCGCCATGCACCACCTTATGTCACAAAGCATGCTGCACAATCAAAAGGGAGTGACCTGGAAGTCACGTTTCCTGCTGGCCTGTGTGCCTAAGAAGCTCTATAGCAAAAAGTTTGCCAAGAATTTTGATAGAATCCTTGATGTCTTTTCGGACGAGATTGTAGAGCTTATGGTTAATGGCCTACGGATCCACGGACGTGTGTGGTATTTCATCCCCATGGGATGCAAAGGTGATGCCCCGGCATTGGGGAAGGCCGGACACTTTACACGGACGTTCATGCAGCTTGGCGCTTTAGTGAAATTTTCCAACATGTTTTCGCAAGCCCCTTCATCAAAAAAGTGGATTCCTTGTGCTGGTTTTCTTGTTTGGGCTGTGACCATGGACTGCCTGTAGACAACTGTTGTGAGGAACTTGGGCTACAACAAGGGCATCTGCCCTGAGTGTCTTGCTGGCTACCTCGACTACCCCTTCGAGGACAACAGGCGGTTGCCAAGCTGGGAAGGAACCATGGGAGTTGTCAACCCGTGGTCGGAAGGGCAGGAGAGCCCTTTGTTGCAGATCCCTTTCAGGCCCACAGCACCGCATTTGTTTTGGCGGAAGGACCCCTTCCACATCTGGAAACAATCTCTCGGCGGTCATTGGATAGCAAGCTCGATCATTTTGTTGCTTGACTTCAAGGTGTTTGGCCAAAGCAGTGTTGAAGAGGGGCTTGAGTTGGCATATCAGGACTACAACTTCTTTGTCAAGAAGGAGTTTGCTGGTAAGCATGTCTCTCATTTGAAGCACTTCACGCGACAGATCTTACATTTCTCAAAGCAGGAGTCCTTTCCTCATTCAAGGCCAAAGGGGTCGGATGTCATGCTGATCACCAGGTGGTTAAGTGCGCTTCTGGCACGTGGGCCCTACGATCCTGAGAAGGGAGGGCGAAGTGGAAGAAGCCTGGTCTCGCATCCGCCGCAGCCACATCACGCTGAGTTCTTTAGGGCAATGGCAAGTGGTAACAATGCGGCCTTGCAGTTCTTCAGGCAAATGCACACCAATGGGATTTGGCTTCTCCGGTCTGTTGCCCAGGACATGTGTTCAGCTGCGTTCAGCTTCACTGATGCGTACGCCTGCCTTGCAAAACTGTGTCACCAACAGAAGCTGGCAAGATTTCACCTGGAACCAAGCTACCACTATTGGCACCATTTCGGGGTGGAGTACCGCCAGCGTTTGGAGAATGGAGACACCTACATATACAGTTGCGCATGTGATTGCTGCGAAGCTGACGAGGACTTTGTGGGTAAGATTGCAAAAATCTCAAAGGCTGTGCACGCCAGCACCGTTTCGTTGCGGGTTTTGGAACGGTACCTGCTCATGTGCAGAGCGGTGTTTTCCGATGATGACCTCCTCACTATCACAAGCTGATTGGATCTAAGCCCGGCACACAGGTTGGACCGCAGGAAAATCAGCGGCGGCCCGATTTGAGCAAACAAGAGTGAAACGATTCATACCAAAAGACCTTTTTTTGAAAACATGATCCCATAAATTCATGAATGTACCCAAAATCAATGCCTCAAATGCATGTACCCAAAAACGAAGGAACACGGAGGGTTCAGGTAGGCAGATAGATGACATGATAGATGACATGATATTAATGGACCTCTTAAGAGATGCGTTTCCATTTAATGTATCCCGTTCTTGTGGGTCATATGTCATAATTACTTGATCATATACTTTGAATATTGAATATCTGTGTATTAATATGTTAGTGTGCCGGTTAATGTATCTCTTATGGAAAAAACATGTCAATTAGAATCTGAACCACTTGAGTGAATCCGTCCTTGCTGGATCTTGCTGGCACGTCTTGCTGACTTTTGATGGCTTCATCAGCATGTACGTGCTGGATGGGTGGATGAGGCCCTGACACAGACACTCCATGTATGTATTGCATAGAATATCCTATAAACTCCTATAACAGATAACATAGATTGGGGTGGTTTCAGACATATCTCCAAGGCATGGAATGTATGAGATTGCTTGGGTAATCCCGTTAATCCCGTTCGAGAGCGCACCATCACATCCTGGCACGGACCGCACCCTCACGCATCACCTGAACCCTTCGCGCCCCCAACGTGTCAAGTCAATTCGCCTCTCTCTCGTCGATCGCGCTTCGATCGAGACAGACGCTTCCAAGGTTCGGGGTGTCCTGGAGAAGTACTTGTCCAACGAACGCCCCTTCGCCGCCTCCATCCCGCGCCCTGGTCGCGGCGAAAACGCGCCGGTCGCGTTCGTTTGCGCGCGACCGGTACGGTACTCGTGCCGGTGAGAAAAACCACATGAAAACGCCAATTTAGCGAGTCCCGATGCGGTGAAGATCCGTCATGGATGGTAAACGTGTGGCGCCCCAGCATTATCCATGCCAGTTCAATAGCCAATAGCACTGCACCCTGCGACTCGGTTCAGTCTGGAATTCCAGGTTTTGACCGAGGAAGGCGAACAAGCATTGTTTTACTAAGATCCTTGACACTACAACACCATGTCAACTGAACTCTTTGTTTGGGCTCGCAGGGTTTAGGGTAACAAAGTCAGAGGAGATTTGCAGGGCGCGAGAATCAAAATTCGTGTTGGAGTCATGGTGAAACAGTCGGGTGAACTTTGGATGCACTGCTTCACACCAAGGAAGAAGCAGCCCTATGCGATCCAGACCTGTTTGTGCGTAGCGGAGCGTTTTCAAAGTCGAAAAGTTTTAGTCTAAGTCTAAGTGAATTCCAGTTAGACTTAGACTTAGGCAACCCCCAACAGTCTAAGATAAGTCTAGTGGATTCTTGGTTTGGGGTTGCCTCCAGTTTCGTCGTTGTAAGGTACCACGGGTCCCAACACTCCATGCCAAACACGTCTTCACCGATCTGTCGCCGGACGTCCGGGCCAGGCCGACCGGTTCAGGTCTGTACGTACGAACTGTCGACATGCAGAAACTCATTGACGTAAAAAGTGATTTTGCATGTCAATGCACTCCTGGAATCACCTGATTTTGTATGCTCTCACGAGCTCTTTGTCAAACGTGTGTGTATGTGTATGTGTGTGTGTTTGTGTTCAACTATACTATACTCCTGAGATTTGGACCAACTGGTGTAGGCAGCACGCTGGGTAGGCAGCACGCTGTCCACTGGTGTGGCCAGACAAAGTGGCAGCCATGTGTTTTGGTTCTTTGATGTTCTTTGCAGACGACATGCGGAAATCAGACTGACGTACTTCCACTCTTGACCGAGCTAGGAATTGACACCTCACACAATCCGGGGACTTTTTTGAGCCCTGTGGGGCCCAAAAACACCCAAAACGCCCTGTGAGGTGTAACTTGGGGTGGTCTTTCGTGTAAGGCCAAAGACCTGCTTTGCCTCTTTTTTTAGAGGAGGGGCTGTTGGATCGAGTTGCAAGAAGTGTTTATGAACCGATCACTTCAGGTTGACTCTGGATTTGTCAAACCAATAAACCTCCCAGGCATGGCTTGTAAAACCATTTCAGGCCGGGGGGCGGGGTGAAATATCATCACGAGTCTACATTCCTTTGGACCCGCAGTTGAAACGAAGCCAGGACAAGCTCCTCTTGGAGCTGATTGGGGAGGGCAAGGAGAGCTTGGAGAAGGCCGGGAGAAGCTCCGCCGGGCGCCCGGGAGTCCTTGCAGTGAGGCCCCAGACACTCCATGGACTGGTATATATGCCGATCAGTTGGGGTGGTTTAGGGGATCAATGCAGGCACATATATATATATATATTATACACATATACCATACATAGAGTGTTTGGGGGCCCGTTCTGTTTTCCTTGGCTTCGAAACCATTCTTCTTTTCCCGCTCTTTGCCATGCGGCGCGGGCAATATTCACCCACGGGCCTTTCCCACTGCCAGCCCCTTCAAGACTTCAAGAGGTTGTTTAGCGGAGAGATGTTCACATCAATACCTCAAGCACTTAGGGTTATGTTGTAGCTCTTGAATGCTTGTGTGTCACTGTGTCCATTGTCCATTAATTGTTGTTTCTTGCACATGTGCTTTGCTCATTATTTTCAACTGTGTAGTAGATAGTTTGCAGCAGCAGCTTGATTCATGATCATCAATATGTATGTATTTGCATATCTAAATATGGGAAAACGACTGCCCCCATAAGTCATAATGGATGTGTTGACGATGTTTGAGGAGTGCCCTCAAAGAATTGCTTTGGGTCATTCCCATTCATCACGGATAACACACATGTGTGCGTTTCAAGCAGTACTCAATGCAGAAAACGGCCATGACACACCAGAATGTTTAGCGGTAGGTGGTTGGGACTGAGCCCTTTCGAAAGGCGAGTGTTTTGCAGTTTCTTCAACGTGACCTTTTGAGGGTTTAGAATTTCACCAAGAATCACTTTGAAGAGTCTGGTTTTGATGATTTGGAAGGAATAATAGGCATTAATAGGCCTATACGTGTTTTTTGTTTTTCCGTGTTTCTCCATGGGCAAATGGTGTTTGATGCTGGTTTATTGAACCATGTAATAATGCATATCCACTGGCATGACCCGAAACCAAAGGGACGACTGCATTTTGGAAAGGGACCACCTGAACAGAATTTGTTATTCGCCGCTCAAGTACCATCACAGCGGAACCCGATACAGTTTGGGTTTTCGGAAGCGGTTCGAAGTAATCAGGGGATGGGGAGGCAGGATAGGATGGCCCCAACATGCCTCAACAGTGTTTATTTTTCACCAACCCAGAGGGCAGTGGGTCCCTTTCGTGAAACTGAATTGAACTGATTGGGTATGTTTGGGTTTGTGTTAGAATGAGGCATACCCCCAAACCAATGCGCAAGGTGTCAGTCAATTTATGTCTTAGTGATCCCAGCCTTTCTTTTGGGAAGTCCCTCGATCCAATACACACTCTTCATGGTCTTTCGGTGGAAGAATGGAAACGAGCTCTGTGTGTTTGCATAGGCACAGTATATCGCTTCAGTCTCAGACCAAAAGGTATTGAATTCGAGACCGCTTCGGATTTTTGTTCCGGCGGGACGTTTGACAAGTTGTTTGCCAAATACTACTCAACGAGTTCAAGTAGATCCATGTATTATAGATATCTATAGATCCGCACCTCATCAAACCTACAGTATATAATATAGTCTCTATATATGATGATGTCCAGTCCAGTTGTTGATATTTCTTGATCCTAGAGCCCTGTTGGTCTTGAGATGTCTTGAGATCTCCCTGGTCCTGCCCCCCACACAGCGAAACATTTGAAAGGTGCTCTTCATGATGGTGGCCCACAACAAGCTGGCGGAACGCCGCTTCGATGCATCGCTAAGTGCCGTGGTGTGTCGGTTGTGCGGCCGCCAAGCACGAGCTTTGTAAAACATCTTTCAATACCCTCAGCACAATCCCTGCAAGAGACGTGTTCTTTCTGGTGGAATCAAGGTTTGGCCGAAGCCAAACCAAATACAAGGGTTACCGTGTGTGTTTTGGTGGTGTCCTGGTGCGGTCGTTTTTGCTAATGTTTTAAACATCACGTTCCATGAGCAGGGAACAAACGCGTTGCTTCAGGGTCCGGTAGTCCGGAACGTGGGTGTCGGACGGTTTCGGGGACCCGCCCACTACCTGTCGGACATCTGGATGGATCTCCAGACGGCTCCACCTCGGGTGTTTACCGCCCTGATGCCCAACCAGCCCAGTCGGATGCCGGTCTCACCAGCTCGGCCCAGACTTGCTTCGCCCCAGGTCGGATGAGGTCCGTCTTGGGTCTCCGGAATAGAAGGTCCCGTGGTTTTCTCGATCTTGGAGAGAAAACCATAAAAACCATCAAGAATTTCCAAATCCCAGACACTCATGTATTGTTTATATATTGTTTAATAAACCGTTACCAAAAAGAGATCTTTAGAGGTATATTACATTGACTCCTGGACATCAACGTACCCCTGGCCCTCAGCTCCTGTCTGGATCGGCGCGAGGTGGCGAGGCGGTGATGGCCATTTTGCGCGAGATGGTCGCCGCTGAGGGCTCCGGCATGTCGGGGGTGCCTGGTGGGCCAGGTCGGTTGTGGCTTTGGCCGGTGGTTTGGGCGAAAAAGTGCAAAGGGATAAATAAAGAAATGCAGAGGAAGTCAAGAAGGCAGAAAAGCAGGACCCTCACACCATCGTACACCTGCTATGGAGGGTCTGACCTTTGCCATGGAGGGACCTTGAGTCTATACTGTATGTTCTTCCTGGTTCGGGTGGGACGACGATCTCTTCGGGCTTTCTGTGCATTTCGTAGCGTTTGATTTGATGCCGTCCATCGCGGTCAGCACCTTCACCCAGCCTGTCCTTGTTGTGCCAAACCACACCAGGTCCTGCATGTACGTGCCAGACTTGGGCACCACTGGCGAGATGGACAGCGCGGTGACTGGGCTGATGGACGAAGGATGGCTGGGGCACAAGGATCGTGAGATCCTTGGAGCGCGAGGGTCGTTCACCAGGGGCTCCTGATCCTGATCTGATCCTTTTTTTGTGGCGGAGAATTTCGGGTGATGGTGTGTGAAGCCTTGAGTTTCCTGGTTGAACTTTTGTTGTTGTTTTAATCATTTTGTCCTGATTCCTGAAACAAATGCAAGATGGCGTTTGGTTGATTGGACTGCAGCACGCAGCACGAGTCAACATCCACCTCCCTTGCATGGTCCAAGAGTCCAAGATCTCCAGGTGTCTCCAGGTACTGAGGGTTGATTCATCATGATTCACAGTCAAGATGATCTTCCCAGACACGACCGCCATCTGGGACTGCCAGGACGGACTGCCGAGTTTCACGGCCAGGGGTGGTGCTTTGGGGGGTCTGTCTGGGGCGGCATATATGGCAGTCCCATGGAGGGTTGATTCTGGTAGATTCACAAGATTTACACACCATCCGCTAGCGACTTGGAAAACCACGGAGGTTCAGCAGAAGATCCTGGAGTTGAGCCAGCTGCCTTCCACGGCCACCGCGGCCGGGGATTACGGCAACGTGCGCTACCTCGCGCTGCTGGGACTGGGTTTCAGCGGGGTTTCAACCAGCAAAGGAGGTTGAACTGTGGGAGAAGAACTGAAAGAAAAAAGCATTGGACAACGCATTGGACTGCGCTGAGAGGAGAACTGAAGAACTGCATTTCATGACGCATCTGACGCATCTGAGGGCCACGTCTCAGACAGTAGAGCTTTCTTGGGGAAGAAATACTGCGAAGAGTAGACTGACAATGCTGTCAAGCGACGGTTTTTGTGGCTCCATGTGGCTCTATAAAGTGTCAAATGACTGTATAGGCTGTATAAGTTAGGTATACTGCTTGGTAGGGATGAGCTTCATGAGACCTGCCGGACCTCTAGGGGGGTGCTGGAAGGTGTTTGGTGGTTGATGTTTGTGTTCGCCAAGCTACCCTCTCTGCCTCATCCGGAAGTAGACATTCTGGCCCCTGGAAAGACAGTATGAAATGACATCCTCTAGCAAACAGGGGGCGATCCACTTTCATGTTTGCTGCAGGGCCTGCAGGGTATTGTGGTTCCATGTTGTTTTGGTTCTTGTGAATGAACATACACCCTCGCAACATCCTGTAGCCATGAGCACTTGGTTGGGGAGTTATCTTCAATGCTAGGGAGTTGATGAGTTGGGGTTTGGGGCGAGGGAATGTTGAGTCAACTCAAGTGAACTCTTGTGACTTGTGTTTCCATCAACACCGAAAACCAGGTTGGACCCCGCTTGGGGGGCGGTGTTTGGACCGTGAACAGGGGGGTGGTTTTTCATGGTCTTTCTATACACCCCTTACTAGCCAACATGGTCACCAATTTCTACTGTGGGACACCCCTTACTAGCGGACCATTTCTACTGTGGGACACCCCTTACTAGCGGACCATGTCTACTGTAGGACCCATTTTTGTTGCCTGGATCTTTCTGCTTGTCGCTGACCGACCAACTCTTTGCAGCTTGCTGCACCGTTGGATCCGACCACCTAGGCAACAGTTGTTGGATGTGGTGCCTCAGGAGTCCTTTGAGGACCGCGTCACTTGGCGCCAGAGCTGTGTCACGGCTGGAGCCAGAGGTGTATCTGTAGACAGCTTGGATATAGGCCAGACCTCTGTTTTTTGGCGTGGCTGGAAGTTGATGCTTCCCAGCCATTCCGACCCAATGCAAACGCGCAAATGCCCAGACACTCCTACACTCGGTATCACTCGGTCAATTTCTGTGTGGCGACCTATTTAACTCTAAGCTTTTGGGCCTTGGACAACTCTATTGGCTTTGTCCCAGTAAACGTGTTAACCGTCGTTTTTTCAAGGTCTTATCATGTCTTGTCACGATCTTTTTGAGATGGAAAGGCCTGCAGCCCAAGGCGTCTCAATTCGTCCCGCCCGGCCGCAGAGGTTTCGTTGCCGCGTCACAACGTGTTGGACGCAGTGTTTGCCCGCCACCCGTGGGTTTTTCCCGCCTCCAGAGCAAGCGAGGGGCAACGTGGGGCAAGCTCATGGCTTGATAGACTATTGATTAGTGAAGCCCGCCAGGCCTGAAGAGGTTTTACATGGCTTTACAATCCGTGAGGGTTTTGATTTTATCATGATTTTATTGAGATACTCACCTCACGTGTGCTGCTGAGCACCGTCGTATCTCATGTCATTGTGACCTACTCATCTCATGAGGACATCCACGCAGCTTTGACAGACGGACGCTTTGATTGTTGGATCAGTTACGGATCTCACCATCTCAGACTTTGTCTGAAGATCGAAATAGAGAAGATCACTTCCTGCGTTTGAGTAAAAAGCCGAAATCTCAACTCGCGACCTCCTGCATTCGTCATCTTTGCTGACCTCCTGCGATCGTCATCTCACTTCTTTGGTTTGACTATCGCTTTGTGAGGTGAAAGCCTTCCGTGAGCAACTCGAGAAGTTGGACGAGAAGACCTTGGACCTTTCCACTGCGCAGGAGAAACATGCGATCCCAGACGCGACCGCCATCTGGGACTGCCAGGGCGGACTGCCGATCAATTGGTGTGGTGGTGCCAGCGGGGTCAATGGGGCGGCACATACCGGGTTCCCGGTGCAGTCCCAGATGGCTTTCGTGTATGGGAATGCGACGAGACGTTTCGCGTCTTTGGGTTGTTTCGCGAGGTCAAACAACCTCAGAGGAACGGGTAGGAACTCGGAAGAATTCACGGGGGTGACAGTGTTTGTTTCCCCAGACATGAGACCGATGGGACATGAAGATCCTATATATTTGATGATATAGCAAAACCAACCTAAGTGTAGGATCACAGGGGTCCTGTACCTGGACCCTGATCAATCCTAGTTCATTAACCAGCAGCTCAGCACCACCACCCATTTCTCGGACCAGCCAGTCAACCACCTCACACAGCTCCTCGCTCCCCGGTCCCCGGTCTTCGGATCCCTTCACCGGTCTTCCGCCGAGGAGCTGCCGGGCACCGTGGACGGGAGCTTGGCCGCTCCGCAGCGATTCGAGCCAGACACCATCTAGCCAGACCCACCACCTTTTGGTGACTGTTATCTGTTGTTATCTGTTTTGAGATTTCCACAAGTTGGTACAAACCGTTTGCTGTTTTCTGTTAATGGCGTTAATGGTGTTCTTCGCGTACAAGGCAGGTGGGTGGCATCTGAATTCATTTGTCTTGCTGGTTCGTCATTTTCGAAGAGCCCGTTGCGATTAAAGATTCAACATCGGACATCATTGTGCAGGTATATTATATTGTTTTATCACAATAAACATGTATACGTTTGTGTTTGAACATGTGATGACATGTGACATGCACGTTGATATCCTTGGCAACAATTGGCGAAACAAATGTTAACAACAACACTACTGCAGATTGATAAGATATGCAAGTGATTTGTTGTTATCAGTTATATAGTTTACTGTAATATGAAAAATAGGTATGCGGTATGCCTAACGGTTCTCAAATACCCAAGATGCTGTTTTACTTTGACATCTACAAAGACATGCTCCTTCAGTGTATGTGTGTGTGTGTGTTTTTAATTTAACATGTTTTTAATTTTAACAACATTTGGTACGTAAAAGTATCTTTGTGCGTGGCACCAGCGGTGTTTTTTTCCGCATTTCCGTTGCTGAGGAGATGGAACTCCTGGTCGAAGCTGTGAATGACTCGAACCCCACGTGCGGCCAACCCAGATGCCGCAAGCTGCGTCACATGTGGCGGAGAAAGATGGAGAAAGGCTGAGGTTGAACCAGGTGAATCCCCTGGCATGGGGAAGGTTATATTTTTCCTCGGTTCCCTAAGAAAGAAATCCAAGTGAAATCGATTTGTCAGCACCACTGGTTTAGTGAAGCTTTGTACCACTGCCAAGTTGGATCTTTGGTGGGTAAGGCATTCTGCTTCTCAAGGTGCACAGTCGGGACTCGGACCAGTTGACATCGGCCGTCCGCTCCACAGGGTCGTCCGCCGGGTTGTCAGCGTTTTGTTGTTGTTTTTCATGAACTGTTTGGGCACAAGAAACAATCTGCGTAACCTCCTTGAATGGATTCCCTGCAGATGAAAACAAATCTAGATTGAGATTCGAGGAGACCTGGAGGACCAGTTTTTTTGCACGGACTGTTCGACAGTATCGAATGTCAGCATCCACATGTTTTTGTCCTACGATGCCAGCATGGGTAAGACGAGTCACACTCAGGTGACATCACAGCAACATTCCGTGGAAGATGGGGGTTGCGACATGGAGATGATCCCCGTGACTGATCAATGCTCTCCTTCAGTTTATGGGAGACGGTGTTGCCAGGTCTTTTGTTTGTAGGAAGGGGAGTACGTTTTGGAGCTATATTCGGTCATATCCATCATAGAATCCTTCGGGAGGATTTGGGCCAGAGATCCTTTGAGCAAGGATGCAATGAAGTGGAGCCGGCTGTCATACATGTCGGAGGGACGTAAAGGGACAGGTTCTTGTCGGAGGGACTGCAAGCGACCAGCCACATAGCCAAATTAGTGAACGTTCAATGTTGAGTTTCTTTCCGCTGGTCATGACAGTCCGTTATGATTGAAGGTTCTTAGGGTGTTTAGGTTTTATAGTAATAAGTGTAACGTTTTGTAGGCTTTTTGAGAACCATATCGTTGAAGCGAATGTCAAGAGTCAGAAGTATCGCCCTGCTGTTCTGGAAATATCTCTTGACACCTTCTTGCTAACGTTGATCACGTTGATTTCTTCATTTCGGGGCTTGGAACTTGGGAACCCCTCAAAATGGTGTGTGTGATTGGTTTACCCAAGGTTTGCCGGTTTGCCCTATTTTTTCTGGGGACGTTATTCTTTTTGCGGCTGACAAATCCGCCGACAAACGCCACCAGTAGAAACAAAACAAAGCAAACAAAGTGGTTATTTCACCCTCTTCAAGGAGTAGAACTGGAGTCAGGGAATGCCTCAATACAATCCCACGATGGTCATGCACTGCTTAAGTTTGACGCACGACCCCCGCTTGGGCAAAAGAGGCCAAAACTTAATGCCCAAAGCCTTTCGGAACATTGCTGGATAGGCTACTGTTCATTGCTGGTTTGTTCATCAGAGCCGTTTCATTCCCCCTTTTTGCTAGGTATCCTTCCAAGCTTTTGGTCAAGTGAAACCACTCGAAGTGGGATTTCGTGGTTTAGTTGATTCGTTATTCCTTCCTATCCAGGAGCAGCTTGAAAACTGTCCTCTCCATTTGAACCTGCAAAGGCAGGCCCCCGGTTTTCGTGGACCTGGCGGGTAGTGCTCACCACCGACCTGGTCTTCAGGATCCAGAAACGCGCCATGCACGCTTACGCTTATTGGCTGGCTGCTCCGAGCCGTCCGGGGACCCTGGAGGGGGATTGCTCCACAACCAAGCTCCGCACCGTGAGCGGCCGGGGGGACCGGACGGCTGGTTTGGCTTGCCAAGGTTGTTTGGATGTTTGCAGATGCCAAAGCTCCCAAAAACCATCTCTCAATGATTTTGGTTTGTGGGCAACACAGGGATTCTTCATGATTCTTCTTTGGATGTTTGCAGATGCCAAAGCTCCCAAAACCATCTCCCAATTGAGTTTTCCGAAGCGTCCCAACTCTCGAGGTTTGTTTCAGACCGCAGATCATCAGATCGTGAAATCGTTGGTCGATGTCCGCATCTCTGAAGGGGCCTGATACTGTATACTCGATACATGAAGCACATCATTACAGGACTTAACCTGATGCCACTTTCTCCATGTGGGCCCTCTGCATACTGCATACACCTCGTGTCCGCTTATCAGAGACAGGGGGTCATGCACGACTGAACCATTGAGATGAACCTGCGTCTCAAAGCACTGACAACTGGCCAGACATGGCTAAGACCTAGTGACACCCCCTTCAGAGAGTGATGCCGTTCAGTAGCTAGACCTATGTGAGAGCCGTTCATCAAGTCGGGCTTTGGTTTCCCCTAGTTGCCAATTCAGAGAGGATGGCGAAAAGACGGCTTACCCTCCTGCAAAACGAACATGGAGGCAGCAATCTCTTGGAAGAACAGCTTCCTCCGCAATCCAATGGTTTTCGGCGTCCATGTTCACCTGGAGGGTATACCGGAGCATCTTTTTAGAACCTATGGTCGCTGATGGGTACTTCGTGAGACACAGTGTAGGCTTCCAAATTCCCACCAGATCGCGACATCGCGGAAACAGTCGCACTTTCCAGCCACTCATATCTACTCAGTGAAATTCGACCCAATCACTAAGGACAGTGGACATGTCGGGCGGGCCTTTCAGTCGGTGCCTCCAGCGGTGCCTCCACGTGACCCCGTCCACCTGAGGTGTTTGCAAGCTGCAAGTCCTCGAGGCGCGCGACCCGTCGGACCCTGTCGGACGGACCCCTTCGGAGGCTCCGGTCGCCTGGGCCGCATGACCGGTGGGCGAATGGGATGGTACGACCCGCAACGAGACGAAGACAGTCAGGGGCAGGGGCAGGGTTGGGTTCACTGGGAGCATTTTGGCTCGATTGGCGTGTTCGCTCTTGGTTGGAGCCTGTTCGAGCTTGGCTTAAAGCTTCTCCAGTAACGCCGGCATTAAGTCGCCAGGCTGCGGAATTGCCACATGCGTGATGTTTAGCGCTTATGGGGTCTGGCTTTTTCGCTGCTCCTATGCCGGCGCCCGTTTGCCGCAGATGCCGAGTACTCGCCTTCACCTCCGATTCCGGATGGACCCCATAGCGACTCCAGCTTGTCTTTCGCGGATGTGGTTCTTTGGTGCCAAGCTTCGTTCGGCTTCGTTCCGTGGAACGGACTCGCCCGTGCGTTTGTCTTGGCGAGTCGACCGGAGAAGGTGTCAGGCGAGTCCAGAGAAGCCAATCTTTCCGCATTTCTGGTCTGAGGTCGATGTAAATGGCTGTGGTGTCAAAACCAGGACACCCATGTTCTTGACCACCGAAAATGAACAGAATCAAAAAAGGAGGTCAACCAATTAAGGGGCTCCCGGTTTTGACCCACAGCCAAATCCCCCGAAGACGGGGTGACCCTCCTCATTAGGGTCTGGGCCTGTAAGCGTTTGGGCTGTCGGGGGTCAGGGACAGGACTTTGGTTTTCCATTCTGTGACTACAAAGCTGCATGCAACTTAAACAAATTCTTGGAACCCACATTGACCCACAGAAGTCTAATTAATTGATTCAAGTTGATCAAGGGAATTGAATGGAATTGATCACAAACAATATTTGCTGATGGCACCCAACTCGCCGCGTTATACCCAGACGCTCCATGGGACTGCCATATATGCCTACATTGGGGTGGTTTGCGGGGTCAATTTAGGCACATATGCCGCATGGAGTGTATTGGATAAGTATATAATGTTTTGACTATGTTTGATATAGATAGAGTTTAGATTTTCGCACCTTACGCAGGGCCCTTTGAGCGGTTCAAAACAAGTTTGGTAGCGGAGCCTCGTTCGAAGCCATTTGACCACGGCTGCCTGCGCGCTGGAGGCGCGCGCCAGACACGACCTCTGGCTTGCTTGGTGACCACGGCGCTGTCCTTGGCACCACCCTCGAAAGCTGCGCTGTTCTCCGTAAGCCGTGGCTCCCTGGCTGGTCGGATTAGCATCCTGCTGATCTGGCTGGCGGCTCTCACCCTTGGTTTCACTGACTCCCTAGGCTACCAGGAGGTGAAGATCGAGAATTGTGACTCGCTCCCCTTTCAGCAGAACACGGACATCGAGGTCCCCCTCTTCACCTTCCTGACAGCGATCCTGGGCCCCGAGGAGTACCTTTGCTTGCATTGGAAGCTTTGCCCAATCTACGCCTCAATGGCGGCTGCCCCTTCAACTTCGCTGAGCTCAGGAGTTCCCTTGCAGGAGTTCCGTCGCGACCTGCCACCTGGTTGGGCACCTGGTCTTGCCGACTACAGCTTGAACCAGTACCTGCAGAAGCTGAAGCTCTGGTACCGGATCTACGACGGACCAGATGAAGCAGTCGGCCCCCTTGTCGCAGGAAGACTGCAAGGACAAGCTCAAAAGCTGGCGATGAATCTGCGCCTCATCCGCCCTGACGGAAACTTCGATGTGGGCGACAACGCCCTTGTGAGGCTCAGTGTGGACCAGGTCATTGACCCCATGGATGGCGTGACGATCCTCCAACACGCCATACCTTCAGGAGTTCAAGCTCTCGCTCATCAACTTCGTGAAGCCTTCGGCATGAGCGACCAAGAGCACACGACCTCGGCCCTCAACGCCTTCTTCGAGTTCAGAAGAGGAAAGCTGTCACTTCAGGAGTACGCATCCGAATGGGATCTGAGGTACGACGAAGCTCAGACACGTGCAGGCCTTGACATCAACCCGGTCGCCAAGACCTACCTCTGGTTTCGCAATTCAGGCCTGCCGAACAAGTTCATCGAGGATGTGAAACTCCAGATCCAAGGAGACATGTCTCGCTTTGCTGAGGCCAAACGTCTTGCCCTTCGACTCAGTCAACGTGGTGAGAACTCCACCTTCTCCACCGACCTGTACGGTACCGTGGATGAGCCCTACGAGGACTACCACACCACCGATGACTGGTCTTCATGGCATGAGCCTTGGCAGGAGACATGGTACGCCGATGAGTGGGCCGATGACGATCTCTACACCTGGTATGATGCAGAAGAAGGCTACTACGATGAAGAGTGGTCCACCTACCATGGCGAATCTCCTTCGAGCGAATGGTACTCTCCTGAGGAGTACGACATGAGTGCACAAGATGCCTATGATCCTCCACCTCAAGCTGCCTCCTCAACTGACCAGAACGAAGATGCTTACTATGGCAAAGGAGGAAAAGGTGGCAGCGGTGGATGTCATGTTTGTGGCTCCAAATGGCATCATGCTGCACAGTGCCCCGTCAAGACTGGCTCCCGTGAGTTTGGCAAGAGCAAGGGCAAGGGCAAGTTCAAGTCAAGACCTCCATGGCGCTCCAAAGGAAAAGGCAAGTGGTCTTCAGGGCAAAGGCTACAAAGGAAAGAAGGGCAAAGGCAAGAGCAAGGGCTACAGCTATGACTCACAGGGCTACATGGTTGATCGTGATGCCATGGCTTACTTCCGTCAACAGCCTGGCAATGGACTATGCGTTGAAGATCCATCAACGCCTCCACGCCCTGTGAATCCCTCTTCATCCTTGAAGATGACACCTCCAGACAACACCGAGCTCTTGGCCTGGCGAGGATCAACTCCATCAGAAGAAGCTGGTCATGACCCTTCATCTGGAGAGACCTATGCCGAAGATCCACCTCAGAAGAACTTGACCTTCGCCACCTATGTCAACAACACCAATGTTGAGCACTCATGCTACCACCACTCCGTGAAGGGCAAGAAGCGAAGAGGCTTGTTGATCGACCCTGGAGCCGCTGCTGGACTGGTTGGTTCAGAGACCCTCCGTGACCTCATCGAGAGCTGCTACCCTGAGGACGGCAAGAACATGGTCACTTGGAGCGAATCCACTGCCACAATCACTGGCATCAGCGGCTGCCCTGACAAGGCCTTGGGTCGAGTTCATCTTCGCCTACCCTTCAAAGGTTTGAAAGCGGTCTATGAGGCCGATGTGATTGGCAACGAAGGCTCACTATGTCCTGCACTAGGTGGCAATCCAGCCCTATGTGCCATGAAAGCTTCGCTTCATTCATCCTGGTTTGAGAACCAAGATGGTCTTTTGGTCACCTGGGATACGCAGAGCCAGAACACACCTGTGATGTATGCTTTTCGAGTCCTTCTCACTGACTCCGGCCACTATTTGCTTCCGTTGGACGAGGACACCAGTTTGAAGAGCCAAGACCTGCAGATCTGTCATTTCATCAAGGAGCTCTCCGAGGTGTCCCATCGTCAGTGGCCTGATCATGCATACACTTTCTGGCAAAGTGCAACTCGCACAGCAATCCCAGAGCAGAAGCGGAGTTGCCTCGAGAGGACATATCACTCCAGTCCTTTTGAGGTTGAACCCAAAGATCCAAGAGCTACTGCACAGCAGACTTCATGCTCTACAACACCTGAGGCTGAGATCAAGAACCACGACAGTTTGACCTCATGCTCCACAACGGTTGAGGAGAAGATCAAAGACCAAGGCATTGACACATCATGCTCTGCGTCCCCTGAGGCTGAGATCCATGACCACAGCGTGAACACTTCATGTTCCACGTCCCCTGAGGCTGAGATCCATGACCACAGCATGAATACCTCATGCTCTACAATCCCTGAGGAGACTTTCAATGACCATGGCAAAGATACTTCATGCTCAACAACCACTGATGTTTTCCTGGCAGATGCACTCATCGACCTGCCGCTCTACACAGGCGACCTTCTTCCGAACTGCCTCACACCTGAGGAGCAAAAGAAGTTGACCAAGGACTACAAGGCTATGCCTGAAGAGTTCTACACCCACACCAATCGAAGAATGGTCACACCGTCTTCCTTTCCCAAGTGGTTCAGTGAAGCCAAGAAGAAGAAGACAAAGTGGCATGTGTGGGAATGGTGTTCAGGAAGCTCGAGGTTGAGTTTGACATGTGGCCTGGCAGGCCTCATCGTTGGCTTCCCCGTCGATTTCCGCTACGGCTGGGACATTGGCAATCCTGAACACCAGAAGATGCTTGGCATGGCTCTTTCCACCTTCGAGCCAGAGATCCTCATGGCATCACCTCGCTGCAAGTTCTGGAGCATTTCTGCATCTCGCCGAGATCGACATCTTCTTTTACAAGACCGCGAGGCAGAAAGACCGGCTCTGACCTACATGCAGCAGACCATGAGCTACCAGGTCTCTTCGGGCAGAGCTTATGTGCTGGAGCAACCTTGGACTTCAGCGATGTGGTCCGAATCCGTGATGGTCCGCAATCAGGACTTTCCCTGCTGGCGCAAGCCGCGCCTCACTGATCAATGCTCCTTTGGTGCTGTGGATGAGAAGAGAATCCCTGTGAAGAAATCCACTGGCTTGGAGTCCAACATCAAACTCAAGATAGCCATTCGACGTTGCAATGGACATCATGGGCAAGCCCACGCTGCACTTCAGGGACAACACAATGGAGTGAACCGCACGGCCATGGCTGCGGTATATCCTTCTGGATTCTGCCGTGCATTGCTCCAAGACTTCCTGAAGCACCTTCAGCCCAAAGGACTCCTTCGCTCAAGACATCGCGATGCTTGGCAGACCCTGCGCACCTATTACAAGTGTGAACGCTGCGAGTTTGGTCGTGCTGCCACTGCAGATATGCAGCATTCCTTCATCCCTGGCGAATGCAGGTATGGCAGGCTTCCCAAGACAGCTGAATCATCGCCTTCTACCACTCCATCTCCATGGACAGAGTTCCAAAAGGCAGCAAGAAATCACAAAGGTCTGAAGGAGGTGACTTTGACAGTTCCTGTCGGCTTCAAGATGAGTCCAGAAGAGGTTGTCTACCTCAAGCATTTGCTCTGCACTCTCATCGAGCAGAGCATGGTTTTCTTTGAGGAGGCTGACGGCAAGGACTACCAGTATTGGATTGATGATCCAATCTTGCTCTCCATCATCCGCACCTGCTTGAAGAAGGTGATGTACATCCATGGCGTTCATATCGCATTACATCCTTTCGTCAAGCCCTTTCCAGAACCAAAGCTTTCAGCATCAGCAGCTCCTTTGCGGCTGATCTTCAGAGGCGAGTTCAAGAACTGGACCATGCATGATCTTGAAGACCTCCGTGAACTGTCACCTGCTCAGCAACGAGCACCTGTGGAAGAGGAGAATTGGATGATCACCATGTTTGGTGCACCTGAAGCACCACAGACTGGCAAGGCACCCAAGACTCCAAAGACAACATCAAAGACTTCAGCACCGTCTACTCCAGCACCTATGACACCGGCACCAGCTACTCCTGGAGTTGGCGCTGCCCCTGGCACACCGGCACCTCATGCAGTACAAGATCCACCTCCTGCATCACAAGACCCTGAACAGGCTGGAGGAGAGTCTGTTCATGAGAGAAAGGATGATCAAGCACTACCTGATGCTCCCTATGAAGACATCAGCATGGAGTTGCCTCATGCCAGAACGCTGAAGCCTTTGTACTCCATGAAGCGCGTTCTTCAACGCCTTCCGGATGCAGTGAAGACTGCACCTGCCACGGCCAAGCGACTCCTACTTGGCCTACATGAGAAGCTATGGCATGCGACTGCCCGAGACTTTGCAAGCCTCCTGCTCAAGGCCGGCATGCCTCCTGAAGTCATTGAGATGTCCGCCGAAGCTGTGGCCTCTTGTGGCATTTGTCGCCGCTACTCTCGCCTACCAGCTCGACCTCGCACCAAGGTCTCTTTGGCTGCACACTTCGGAGATGAAGTTGAGATGGACATCTTCTTCCTGTGGGACAAGGCCTTTTGTCTCATGGTGGATGTAGCAACTCGCTACAAGGTTGCCTTCCTCACACCAAGCCGTGATGCTGAAGATCTTCTACCTGGCATCTATGCCAACTGGGTTCGCTTCTTTGGGCCAATGCGAGTTCTCACAAGTGATCAAGAGCCTGCCTTGATGTCATCAGCAGTGGCAATCGAATGTGAGAGATTGGGCATCACTCGCAATCCCAAAGGAACCACCGCTGGAGAAGCTGGCAAGCAGCACACTGGCACCGGCTTGATCGAGCGACATGTCGAGCTCATCAAGCTGACTATGAGGAAGATGAAAGCTGAATGTGAGAGACAAGGCCTGAAGTGCGAGGACAACGACATCAGCATGGAAGCTGCAATGAGCCACAACCTGTGCCTCACCTATGGCGGCTACTCTCCTGCAATGGCCGTTTTTGGAGTCCTTCCACGTTCCCTCTACGAGTTCGAGTCCGACACTTTGACGGCAGTGCGTGGAGCTTTGGACCGTGACCTTTCCGTGTTCGAGAGTGCCATGAGACTTCGCCAAATCTCTTTGGTGGCCATCCAGCAGTCAATTGCTGAAGATCGCATTGCAAGAGCTTCCAGATCACGACCTCACAAGGTGGAGACTTCTGAGATGACACCTGGAGTCTCCCAGATCGAGATCTACAGGGACAACTGCTGGCGAGGACCTGCGACTCTGCTGGAAGTCAATGAGGATGAGGGAACTTCAGTTGTGAAGCATCAAGGACGACCTTATCTACTACCACTTCGCTTTGTGCGTCCTTTTCGAGGTGTGTTCTTCAACATGGACACCACCAATGAGGAGATCTACAAGACCATGCAACTGGTGGAAGAGTCAAATCCCTATGTCCAGCACTTCCTCGGTTACAAGCTCACTTTGAGTTCCTCAGGACACACGTGGTTGAAGAGTCCTACTACACCCTCAACAGCACAAGAGAAGTGCTTGACTTCCTTCTCTCAATGGTCCAGCTGGCTTCAACATCCTGTCCACGCCTTGCTGTACGGACAGGCACTTCATACACTTCGTCCACCTTCTTCCACGAGAGGCACCATTCTGATTTGGTTGAAGAACACCACGGACTATGTGAAGGTGACCAAGATGGATGATTGTCCGATGAAGCTAAAGAAGTCCTACTACCAGCACTGGGAGAGCATGTGTGCGCTCTACTTCATGTACTTCCCACTCAGCATCCAAGAGGAACCACCTCCTGCTTTACCTCAAGTACCACAAGCACCGATGGATGTGGCACCGGCTCCGCTACCACCACCAGAAGACATGGAGATTGAGTCCACTCTGCCTATTGTTCCATCCGCTACGTCCCAGAAAGCAGATCTCCAAGTATGCATCCAGAGAAGAGGACCCGGATTGATGAGTTCCTGGTTTCTTTTGACACTTACCAGAACCTCCACACAATTCAATGGATGCTGGATCGCCAACGACATCATCGAGTACATTTCTCCGATGTCTGGGACGAGATGATGCGCGTTCCTCGCTGGTATACTAACCTCACCATGGAGAATGTCATCTGCCACTCCAAGTCTCGCCATAGAGCAGTGCAGCAACAGCATGCAAAGCCTTTGGTTCATCAACCAAGCTACAAGCTGCGCTACTACCACCTCGACTTGGCACATGGTGGAAGTTTTCACTCCCTGGCTGAGGACAACAGTGTGAAGGAGGAGGACCTAGCAGAGATTTGGGAACAGGTGGAGGAAGCTGATGCCAAAGAGCTTGCACAGTTCGTGCAAGAGAAAGCCTTCGTCAAGATCAAGCTCCATGAGGTTCCTGACGGCACCGTCATCATCGATGGAGTGTGGGTCCGCGTTTGGAAGATCAAGCAAGGCAAGAAGATCCTCAAAAGCCGCATGTGCGCCCGCGGCTGTTTCGACCCTCAGAAGGCTGAGCTGAGCACAAGATCCACCACGGCAAGTCGCCTTTCCCAGCGACTCTTGCTATCGACTGCAGCAGTGATGGGCACCTGTCCTGAAAGCTGGGATGTGAGTGGCGCTTTCTTGAAGGGCCTCACCTTTGATCGCATCCGAGAGCTTCTACTCCAGCAAGGCATCAAGACGCCTGTACGTTCAGTGGTGGTCATCCCACCATACAACTGCTGGCGCCACTTGGCCAAGGAAGATGCCTCTTTCTCTGTGGCACCTCATGAGATCCCTGAGTACGGACTATGGTGCCTGAAGCCCGTCTATGGCTTGAATGATGCCCCTGTGGCTTGGCAGTTGAGCCTTGGCGAGTTTCTGAAGAAGCACAAGGGTGTTCCCAGTCATCTGGACGACAGTTTTTACCACTGGAAGAATCCGAAGGCCTCACCGTCTTTGCAGGCAGTCCTCACAACTCATGTTGATGATTTAGCAGTGGTTGGCTCTCCGACTTTCCTCAACCAGCTCTATGGCGACATGTGTAAAGAATTTGGAAAGATCACCAAGGATTGCCTTCCATTTGCACACTGTGGCTGCCGCTACTCCAAGACCGAGACAGGCCTGAAGATGGATCAAGCTGATTTTGCATCAAGGCTGCGACCAGTTGATGATCCACCTGGAGCTGACGACCGCAAGCTGACACCTGCTGAGATCACCCAGTTCCGATCGGTGATCGGTGGATTGATGTGGCTGTGTTCATCCAGGATGGACGTTGTTGCAGACACAGGAGTTTTGCAGTCAGCTGTTCCTGATGCACGAGTTCACCACCTACGACAAGCGAACCAGCTGGTAAAGAAGTTTTGTGCTGATGATCGCAAGGAGCTCGGCTTGCACTACCATTTCTTTCCTCCTGGCACCAAGTTGAGGTTGCAATGCATTCACGATGCAGCATCTGCACCAAAAGGACGTTGCTACTCGCAGGAAGGAATTTTGGTGCTTGTCATGCCTGAGTTGCCCCAGCACATTCTTCGTCAAGATGAGCTGCAGTGCACTTCTGAAGAAGCCAGCACCTTGTCAAATTTTGGTCATCTTTTGTATGCTCACGGTGGTAAGTCTAAAAGGGTGTCATATTCCACCTCCCATTCAGAGACCCTAGCGGGAGTGAATGGTTTGGAAGCAAGTTCCATGGTTTCCACCCGGTTGACCGAGCTTTGGATGCCTGACGTTGCACCTAGCCTGAAGCAGCTCACGAAAGCCCAAGAGAGTGGCTCTGCACTGTTTCCGGTCGACTTCATGACCGACTGCCGCGACTTCTTTGAGTTGACCACTGGAGCAAAAGCTGTGCCCCAGGACAAGCAGCAGCGCTTGTACGTGCTCGCCTACAAGGAAGCACGAGTGTCGGGCAGGGCACGCTATGTGATGCTGATTCCAACGGCATCAATGTTGGCAGACTGCCTGACGAAGCCTATGTTGGCTCCGCAGATGATGCAGTTCCTAAGTTCAGGATTTGTGGAGGTGTGGAATGAGCTGAAGCACTTCATCCAGCTTCGACGGCTACCAGTTCTGCAAGAGCTGACTGAGGCCGACCTCTACAAGAGCGATGAGGAGATCAAGAAGAAGATCCATGAAGGATCGAAAAAGGTCATGATGACCATGGTGGCAGGCTTCACCCCGAAGCCCTGGAAGTGGATGATGATGGCCATGCTGGTCAGTGGAGTGAATGGCCAGCCAGATCAGGAGAAAGGCCAAGATGGTCAGGATTGGTTTTTCTTTGGCATCATCTTCACCTCCTATGTGCTCCTCCGAGCGATGGAAGAGTTCATCAAGTGGCTAAATCGGCCACCAGAGAAGCCGCAGGAATTCTACAAGAAGAAGCCCGAGCAGGACACACCGAAGAGGAAGAGCAGCACCAGCTCAGAGAGCTCAGAGCCAGGGCTCGGACCTTCAGCCCGGCGGTTGAATCTTGACATGCCGACGATGGTGTCGGCTGAGTATGATAGAGTTTGGGTCACTGACAAAAGTGGCACCTGTTTTCATGTCTCGCCTGACTGTCCCAGGATCAGGCATGCTGCTGTGTCGGTAAAACGCCGATGCAAGAACTGTGGCACATGCAAAGCCCAGAGCAGCAGCGGAGTTTAGATTTTCGCACCTTACGCAGGGCCCTTTGAGCGGTTCAAAACAAGTGATAGTATGTTGTACATATACAGGTCGTCGGGTCGTCTCATTATATAAGTATGTTTGAACAGTTATTGTGATATTATGCTTCATTATATCGATATAGATATGATGTTTCAAGAACCACCAGAAGACACGCCTAGAGTCGAGTGCTTCTTGGTTTGATTCTGTTTCCCCGAGCTTCGGGACGAGAAGACCATCAAAAAGACCTAGAAAACCATACGGTCAGACCATAGAGGACCAGAAGAACGGTGCGGTCCGGCGAAATGACGTTCCGTTGGTTCCGTTGGAACTGGATGTCATCACTCACCCTTTCGCATGAATAATGAACATAATATATATATATATATATTTACAATGTAGGCGGCAATAGGCCTTATGTTTAAAAGGTTCCATGTCATACCAAGAGAGGTTAAGTGACCTTAATAGGACCTAGTTGGGGTACCGGACGTTTATAGGGTTCTTCAACCTCTGTTGGTAAACTTTGGAGTTACACACACCTCTCGCGTTTCTCATAGAACTGGAGCACCTCGGACTGGGCCACGGCACCGCATAGGCCAAGGCACCGCTCCTGGCCAGCGCTGTGTGGACACAGTTTTTCCCCGTCGAGAAGGCGGAGGCGGCCTGGGGCCGGTGTGTTTGGGTCGTTTCGGTGCGTTTGGTCCCCCAAAAATCGCCTTCAAAACGGCGAGACGTTGGAAGCTTTTTGGGCAGGTGTTGGGGTCGGTGGTGATTTTACCTGTCTTCACTATGGATGCGTTTGGGAGGATTGGCGTAGCGGCGCAGAGGCTGGCAAAATTACGACACGTGGAACCAGGAAAACTCCTCGGTTCTGTTTGGACTCTCTCGCAGAGCACCTTTTGCTTTCACTTATGAATTCAGGGTTTGGAGAGCACCTTGACTGTCCTCCGACGTACACTTAGTAACACTTTAGATTTATATATATATATATATGTTCCTTTAAAAAATTGATTTTCTCATAAATTCAAAAAACACAGTCAGGCCACCCTTAGAGAGCACCGATGGAGGAAATCCCGGCAAGCGGCCTTCTCGATGCGACGTGAGGAATTTCCAGCACGGCCGATGGGACGAATGAAGTTTCCCGTGTTGGAGAGACCACCCCAACAGGTGTTGTGACTCCTGGAGTACGATTGTTGGTGTTTCAAACCCACCTGGATTCCAGGTGTTTTGGTTTGACCTCCGAGGGTTAACCCACGTTCCGAGCCCAGCGTCCATGGAGTCCATGAGGATCCTGTCTGACTCGGCCGGTGGATGCTTGTTTCGCTTGTTTCTCCCACGCTCTAACAAAGATAACAAAGAAGCCAAAGCACTAAGCCTTCGATGATGAGTGACAGGGCCTCCTCATGTGGGCTGTTTCAATCCGAATTCATCACTGCTTCTTCTGGACGCCAAACGCCAAACAGCAAACAGCTCGCAGAGCTCGGCAGGTGCACCAGCGTCATGGGCAGATTTTGGTGGTCCCCTCCGTGCAGCAGCTGGAAAGCTTCCTGGATGCCCAGACCCTTGGTGTGGGCGCTTGGTGCGATGCCGGGGAGATGAGGATGTGCTGATTGGGATTAGTCAGTGAGTGGAAGACGGGTGTTGGTCTTCATGTTTGTGTTGCCTCCATGAATTCACTATGACAACGTCATGACCAAATCACACTATCCATTCATATATTATATATGTTTATATATGGCTGTGGGTCAAGACCCGGAGCCCTGACGTAGGTCGTTTATTCTGTTCATGTTCTGCTATTCTGGCTCTATATCATGGCAGGAGACCGTGTGTTTCTTCCCATACTGTAGAATCCTTGAGAATGATCAACTGGCGATGGGACTCGAGAGGATGAACGAGAGTCTCACCGATGAGTTGGGGGACTCGCTTTCACCGCTTGCAGCGGACCACCGGAGCGGGGCCGATGTGGGACGAAGGCCTTTCGTTGTGACCTGCCAGAGGTTGAAGAACCTATAGTTCGACTATCCCAATTCGGTACCCCAGGTGACGGTCCTAGTTCAGGTACACAGAAAACACCTCTCTTGGTGGTTGATGGAGGTCTCCTGGGGTTGGACTCGATCCCCGGTCGTTTTCGATCCAGATCCGTGGTGAACGGGCGGAAGTCGAGCGATCCGGTTCCGCAGCGGGAGCGCAGTTCAGAACGGTGAAGACGTTGGCAACCCAAGAGAGGTGGTTTCGGTGTACCGTAAATAGGACCTGTCACCTGGGGTACCTATGCATGGGATAGGCTATATATAGGGTCCTTCAACCTCTGTTGGACCTGCTTTCAGCTGTTGGATGGGCCGAGCCAAAAAGTGGCCTACCGTCATGAACACTGGCCGAGCCGAGTCTGGGCGACAAAGGTCAAAAAGGTCAAAGACCGGTCCTTTGAGGTTGCAGGTCACTTCAGCATGGGATTCTGACAACCAGGTCCCACTTGGTTTGCTATGATTTGCTATGGACATTTGATATCATTTGATGAGTGGCAGCTAAAGATCCTTGTGAAGAGAAGACCTCCTGCACCAGATCTCTCAGAGAACATTGCCCTTTAGTGGGTAACAGGAGTTCTTGAACCAACGAGATTGGCACCACTAGTACGCTCACTTGGAAGGACACCTCCCTCTGGAACTGAGTTCCTCAAGTAATCATGCCTCAATAGGCACCAAGAGTCACAGGTCGGGGGTGCCGGTTCCGAACGGAGGGTGCCTTCTAGAGGGTGCCCCTGTCAGTCTAACCAGTCCGACCTGGTCTCGGCACGAATCCAACGCCCTCGAACGGAACATGTGCGACGTACTTGTTTCTAATAGCTTCTTGCTCCTAGTAGTAAGGCCAGGAGATACTACTAGCTTCTTGTTCCTAGTAGCGATGCCCTTTGCTCCTAGTAGCTTCAACCGGATCCAGGCCCCTTGGTGAAGCTGCAGGAAGGCGCGGGGTCCGTCGGGTCCGTCGGGTTCGGGTGCCGCAGGGGGCCGCCCAATCTGGATCCACGCCATGGCCACATTGAAGGAATTGTTAAAACAACTGCACCAGGCTGTGAATTCGGTCTCCTCCGGGCTATTGCTGCAAGAGCTTATTCAACATATATTCAACTATGTTCATGGTAATCAATCTAATCTGCCCATCTTTCGGAATGGATCATCACCAAGTGACTTTCGTGACGCAAAGAAGACACAAACCACACCTGGCGCGTGGAGTTACGACCGGCGAGGGCCGTCGGGATCCCCGACGACCACGTTGCGGTTGCGTCACCGTTCTGACACGCCCCAGACAGGAAGGACCTGGACCTGGGACTGACATATTGACCCATCAGGCCAGGTGTGGTTGATTGATTGAAAAGGGGTTTGGTTGTATACTATAGCTATATATAGATATGCACAGGTTAAACCGACCCGGAGTGTCTATAGATCTACTGACACACGTTTTCGACCGACCGACCGACCGGATCAGTGAAACGGCCTGACCGCCGAGCCGCTGGCCGAGCCGTTGGCCGCCTTGCGCAAAGAACACCGTCCCAGACACGACACATGGGACTGCCATAGGACTGCCGCCCCAGACAGACCCCCTGGCACCCCAACTGATCGGCAGTCCTAGCTCCGTATTCTTGAAATACCTTCTCAGGTTCGGTACGACTGGACCCGACAATGGCACCTACATCACAGTGTAGAACATCAATCACCTTAAGGAAAAGGTGCGACTGTTTCTGGACACCTCCGACCAACAAGCGGACCTGTCGAGGAAGGACTGACATGGAAGTCCCTTTGTGTAGTGCTGGACATCTCTCTTCGCGGGGTCTTAGGGAGGGTCTCCATTCATAAAATCATCACTCATGACTGACTGATGTCTCCTTCTTTTTGAGTGGGCTTTCTGTGGTTTGGGTCCGACGAAATCCCCTCCAAAAAGATCAAAAAGTCTCGACCACTAAGTCACAAGTTTTGAGAAGGCTGGAAGGAATTCTCCAAACCGTTGGAATTGTTTGAGGGAACATCGACATCATTTTTGACCCAGCAGTGGTCGCAGGTGTTGGAATACTCCTTGTGGCTTGAGCTTCTGGTTTAACTCTGTATACAAGTCTTGTCCTTTGGAATAAATCATGTTAGAATCCCGTGTCTTGGTTCCCACATCCGTCTTTTCACCAATTCCCCACATGTCGAAGTCGCCAGGTGAGAAGGGCAGTGTGCCCCTGAACTTCCTCCACATCCTCGTGGGCCGCGATGCCTTCACCTCCGTCACGGAGCGGTCTGACCGGGTGACCGGCGGAATCTCCGCGGTGGAAGTGTCTAAACCCTAAAGCCTAAACCCCAAACCCACACACTCCATGCATGGGACAGGAAGATATGCCGCCTCATTGACCCCGAAATCGACCACCCCAACTGATCGGCAGTCCTATGGCAGTCCCATGGGTCGTGTTTGGGAAAAACCCTGAGTCTTGCAGGACGGTCCATGGAACCGCTGTGAGATTGAACGAACATCCATCCAACCGCATCTCAACCAACTTCCAACACTCTTCAACATTCCAACATTCCAGAAGTGGTGTTGTTGGTGATGTCGCTTACAACCAGCGGTGACATTGTTGGTTGGGGGATCCCTGACTCTTTTGTGAAACTAGCATGAGGCCTGGAACCCAAAAAAAAGGTCAAGGAAGTCAACTTTTGTGAGCTGAGTTCGAAGCTGGCCAACTTCTGCTTCCTGAGGATTTCGACCCTGGGAATCCGGTGATTTCACTTGGACGCCAAACGCAGTGGTTCACATCGTCAGATCTCGGTCACAGGATCGTCAACTGGAGCGAGTCACTCGGTGTGCTGGTCCCCCAATTGGCCGGAGGTGTCCACTGGAATGTTTGCGCCCAGCTGACATGTTCTCATGGACAAAAAAAAACGATCCCCTCTCTCTCTCTCTCTCTTCCCGGTCCGTGCGTGCAGGACCGCACGCTCTTCTACAACACCGACGGGGAGCTGAAGAAGGCGCCGCCCTTCGGGACCTTCGGGCAGGTCCTTCGGGCGTGCGTGCGAGTCGACGAGGGCTTCTCGCGTCGTGCGAAGACATGACTTGGAGAGGTGAATTGGTTTTAATTAGGTACATCCCGGAGGTTTTTGGGGTTTGGGTTGGTTAATTTCAATGAATCCAACATCTGTTGATGTGACCGGGTGCGTCCCCCCCGATGCGGCAGCTCGCTCGCTGCGGGGTAGAGCATTTGAGAGCCACCAGACCTTCCAAGGGGGCTCTTCCAGCCAGGTGACCCTGAACGGAAGGTGCTGGAGGGTTGATGTTCTTTCGCCAGCCGGGAAGCTACATGAAGCTATACTGTATAATTACCATGACAATCATCCCGACTGAGTGTTGCTGGTTGATGAAGAGACATGGAAGTGGAGCAGACCTCGCTTGTCAAGTTATTCCTGGCCAACTTCTGTCCGCCTGGCACATCGGTGAATCCTCTGGGTGGGTCTGGCACACGTTCCATAGCTTCCTTTCCCCGTATGCTGGCACCCCACCGCACGGGGGTCCCCCCCACTCCGAACCGTACGAGGACCCACATTTTGTTTCTACATCAAACACATGAAGAACCCACCTGGCCGCCAACTGAAACCTCACACACGACCTCCCTGCCTCCCTGCCTCCCGTTCCATCTCTCCGTCGTCCAGGCATTGAAGGAATGCCAAGAGATGTTCGCTCGAAAGGCTGAACTCCTCAAGACCGCCCGGGCACCGAACGGGCACGACCGGGCACCGACAGAGGGTCCACCCCACGACCGACCGAGGTCGACTGGTCTGAAAACGCCCCAGCCGCCAAAAGCTCCCAATGCCCACGGTGAAGCAGTTTTTTCTGAAGCATGCTGAGCTGGAGAATGTGTTTTTGATTGTTTTTCAGAGTAGATGGTCTTCAGAGTAGAAGAATATTTGCCTCGCTCCGCGGCTGATCAATCGTCGCTCGTCTTGGGTTCCGGTGGAGGTCAGAGGTGGAGGACTTTCTCAGGAGTGAAGGTCGCAACAGGACTCGTCTGGCTTTCCGAAAGAAGCGTCGTCACCGAATTCGTCGTCACTATGGATTCTCCTCGGTGTGACGACTTGGCCGAACTCCCAGGCGGGTGTGGGGGAAATCTGTGTGGTCCGGGGGCCCGAGCGAATGGGCGCGAATGGGCGCGAGTGGTCGATCGGCGTTCGATTCGATGTGGATTCACTCTGTTGGACTTGCCTGACTTCTTTTGGAAAGGCTACTTGCCGGGAAGTGAGGATTGGAAGAAGCTCCGCGGTGAATTGATTCAAGAACATTCCAGAACTGTAGGCTTTGGGTTGTCTCCGCTAAATGCCCAGGGAAAATATGGAAACATCATTGAATACTGAACTTCAACCACAGTCCAACCACAGTGGTGCTCACTGGATTCATTATGGGCACGAACATCTAACAATTAAAGAGGACCCAAGCCTTCAAAAATTGACCACTTAACTTGACCTTGTAGTTGACTTGCGGGTTTAGATTTTAGATTGGACAGCCTGTCGCATTGCTTGTCATTACCTGTTTAAATGTTTATTCAAGATGTCAAGCCGTTGCGAAGACCCACAGCAGCACTTCAACTTTTGCCAATCTCAACTCTCAACTTTATCATATAGATCGAAGAAGATGCATTCAGTTGGAACTGCTGGCAGCTGATAGGAGGGCCGCTGAGACGGGCGCTGATATCAGGCACTGAGAGGTTGATGGTTAGTGCCTTTCCAGCGTGGGGTTCTAATTTTTCTCTCCGTGCTGCCGCCGCGTGCTTCTCCTCCTCCTCCTCCTCCTCCTCCGAACCCAACTCACAAATTCACCTGGACCCTGAAAGTTCTGAAAGTATCTGAAAGATTCTGAAAGTAGGTACGAGTATTTGTTTTAATAGGGTCATGTCCCTGGCCTAGCGCGTCTCTGCTTTGCTGAGGCCATTCGTTCGGATCGTCCGAAGTGTGCGCGATAATAGGGTCATGTCTACTTTGGAGGGTCTAGGAACTCACCCCACATCAACTCACACCAACTCAGAGCTGTTGGTGCAGTCCGCTGCTGGTTCCCCTTGGTCGTAGTAAGGGTTAGTCGGTCGGTCGCTGCTAGCGCTTAATTAGAAAGAAGTTGTTACATCTTGCAACTGTATGGAATTGAGGAAGTAACCTCATCCAGGGTGTCATTGGCAACGGTGAGGCGAGAAGATTACAGTATTCAAAGCAATGACGCAAAGGAGTGCCAAGAACAAGATCACTGCTGGGAAAGGCTTGACAACAAGAAGGGCACTCCTGCAGATGAGCTTCTGCCCTTTCGGGTCATGACCTTGGCCAAGAATGCGTACGTGATACAAGAGAGGGAATGGGGCTGGGGAGAAGGTTGTGCCATTTGCAGAAGTCAGTTGCAAGCGGCTGGTACCTCGTAAAGGGCAAGGCTTTGGGAACGCAAGAAGTGCAGGCGCAGCTTCATGCACTCAGCTGGCCACCACCCTACGTCAACTCTGCAAACACAGCATGCAGCCTTCCCGCAAAGTTCTACACCTCATCAAGCAAGCCATGTCAGCCGGCTATGTCCGGCTACTTCATGGGGTGGCCCACCGGAGCTGGATGGTCGCAGTGGCTGGCTGAGCACATGAAGTGTGCACCAACCATTGCAACATAGTGGCAGTGATGAGTAATTAGTTAGCAACATCAGTGGCCATGTGCAACATCAATGGCACTGAGATCGTGGTTGGAGCCTTTTCGGAACCACAAAAGGCGTTCTGCACCGAACAAAAACGTCGCACAGCGGCACAGGGAAGTTCACCTAACCAATCCTAACCAGGTTCTTCAGAGGCACTTCTAATTGTCCTGGATTGTGAATATCCTACTTCAAAATTTGAAGACACATCTTAGGAATCCACTTCTATTTTCGGGGGTCCGCCTCAAAGAAAACTTACAACATAAATATAAAAAATCAAGAAAACATCATATCATATCATATTATATCATACATTCTCTCAAAACAAGTTATATCACACGTTGACCTGTGCAACGGGCGCTTCACCGAAGACGTCCTTCGCCGCCGTCCTTTCTCCGTGGACGACCGATCCCAGGCGTTGCCACAGCCTCCCCGCTATCCTCGCTTCGGCAAGTTCGCGCTGGACCCCGACACCGAGGAGCCGGTGACGAGTGCGGATGACGAGTAGCCCATCACGGTTGTGCGGTTTTTAGGGACGGTGGAGAGGATGGTAAGACGAAACAACATGGACGCCAGTGATGGTACATGATGGCACAGCGCTCAACATTTAGCCAGCAGAGTGATTCTTGCGGGGATGCGAACCCTCACTTTTTCTGCATTTCCGCTGTATAGTGTAGTGCTTCGACAGAAGCTGTGGTTATTCCCAGCTTAAGCGTGAAAGAACAACTCTACAAAGAAAGCGAAACGATGGAGTCCGGCACAGCACCGCACGGGGAGTCTTCCGAGCCCCAACGAGCGATCTCGCCAAGAGGCCATCACGAAGTACTGGGAAAGAACGTGGACCCTCACTGCATTTGGGACCTATAGGGATCCACCTGCCACCGTACCTCAGCAGGTACGACTGGGCCGGACCCTGGCGCCTACATAAATAGTCTCCATCCTCACCGTACCTGAAAAGGTACGACTAGATCCCTAGGGGGATGTGGTTGAACTGATTGCTCCTTTCCAGTACCACCTGTGCATCCTTTCAAACAGGCGCCGACCTCGTGTTTCATGGACGGCATGTGCCAACCAACATGAACCGAAAGCAGCGTGTGTGAAGTTTTGCACCAAAGAATCCAAGGAATGATAGTTAAATAATATTAAAGATGATAATGTTTACCCTTTATATACTGGGGATGATTGATCCCATGTACAACTCTGTTTCAAGTGAGCTGGGATTTGGTTTTTATATCTTGAAAAGACACCACCCTGAAGCTCACAACGTCCCACCATGGAGAGCCGCAATGTTGAACAACGACGCTTTGCTGTGGGTGCGCGCGTGGCATGCCTCACAGCTGATGGCTGGCTGGAAGGCTGGCTGGGAGTGGGGTATGATCATGTTCTTGGTGGAAGATGAGTGAGTCCAACAGTGGGAGTCCCCGGGTTTTTCCCACAGAACATGAACGGAAGAACGACGAATTCCGAGGTCAACCTACTCCGGTGAGTGTGCGGTTCCGGGCTCTGGGTGCCATGACCCAGCCGGATGAGTTGGTCCAACGTGGGAGAAAAATATAACCGCTTTGGCCGCCGAGGGGCCCACGAAAAACGAAGAGGAAGCGGAGCAACTCATCATAATTCATCACTCATTTTTTGTTTCACGACATGTGTGTGCACCGGAGAATATCGATGTTATTCGATGTTATATACCCGGGATTTAGGAAAAGACATGGAAAACAAGCTCAGGGATCCCAAGAATCTCCCCCATGAATATGGAATCGGAGTCGCCTGCTTTTTGACGCTTCGTGCCCCCCCCATTCGCCGCTCGGGCTCAGGCTGAGTCCACGTGTGACGGTGGAGTTCCCAAGAAGAGTGGATACTCGATATGGATTCACAACCCTCTGAGAAGGTGATTTGAGACACTTTGATGTAGGCGGATGTAGGGGTTATGTAGGTGCCAGGAAGGCCCCAGCACCTTCTGAGAAGGTATGTGGATCCTCGTTGTCATATAACTATAACCTTTGAAACGGTGGAACCGTTCGGCCCATCTACTTTGAAGCATAAGCAGAGCGGGCTCCTGGCCTACCTCCATTTCGAAGATGCTTGGGGTGGGTGCCAGGAAAGTCTGAGGATCTTTCTCCAGAGGTCCTCCCAACGAGACACGAAGTGGTGTTAGGACAGCCGAGCCTAGCCTGCGCGGGCCAGTGAGTAGCTGGTGGGTGTAGTGGACTAGGGAGACCCTGAACTGTTCGACCTTTGGGACAAACCATTTTTGTTGGGAATTAGAAGACAAAGCCAGCAGATCTAGGTAGACACCTTCTGGATGGTGCTGTGAACGGCTCGAGGGTGCAGATCGACGTCTCCTTCCGCTGTTGGCCCCAGGCACCGTGGTGCAAGTGGACTTTGATGGTGATCCGGCGGAGGGCATCGTGCCTTATTTGGTTGAGCTTGACAGTGGTGGAGAGGTCCTGGCGCCCAAGGCGCAGACTCCGACATCGGACGCGGCTTTTGCTTGCAGGGCTGGAAGCACACATGTGCTTCAGGTTGAAAATGGTTGAATCAGATCCCAGAAATTCCTAGAACATGTATACTGTGTGGCATATTAAGGCAAATTATGATTTAAGATACTATATATGGCAGTCCCGTGGAGTGTCTGGGTATTGACAGGTGATTGGATTTGTCGCAATCGTTCAGTCTCAGGAAATCATCTGGTCCCTTTCAAGCCCCTCCTTAGGCAGGGTATATCAGGGTATGCCCTGCAGAGTACTTGTGCTGGTAGTAGGGTAGCGTGAACCCTGATATAGAGACGCAGTGTGCAAATGGTTGAGATGGTTTTAGGTCTACGAACCTTCCATGGCTCTACAGTTGATAGACCACATTCCCCCCAAAATCCACATTCCACGCTTGGTTTGGTGTTTTGTGTTGACATATAGGCCCATAGGCCGTTTCTTTTTCAACACATGGCTAACTCAGCCCATGACTTCATGCCTTCGGACGGGATGCTGGGACCAGGTGGACTCATGTCAGAGGCAAACGGAAGTGCGCAGAAAGAGTTTTGCAAAAACCTATTATACATTATTCTACTAACATCGTGGAAGGCGCGGGTCATTCGTGGAATCCGGGGCTATTCGTGGACGTTTCGTGGAATGGTGGCTGCAACAAAATCCCAGAAACCTTCGTAGAACTTCGTAGACGGTATTTTTGATGCACTAACTTCGTTCAGGCGATTTTGGCTGACCCCCTTTCTCCACGCGCCCTCCGTTGAGCCTTCATCATGACTCCGCCGCCGGACCCGTTTGCGTCGTATCTAGGATACGGCCGAGCTGGTCGTGGCCGCTGGGCAACAGCCAGCAGAGCCCTGGCACGTGACGCAGGCTCGTGGCTCGGAGCAGCGTGGCTGTAGCGAGTCCAGTCCCCAAGCTTCGGTGGTGGTGAACAGATAGGACATCTCTTGGGGTGCGAGTGCCATCAAGCCTTTGAAACCACTGTAATGATGAACACCAAATGGCAGCCCACAAAGAACTGGGTGGCCCATTGGTAGCGATTGTGTACAACTCCAGTGCTTTCCGCTCAGGTGAGCTCCGGCGAAGGGGCATGGAGTACGCTGGCCAAGCTAAACACCCAGCCACCCGGCAGTCGTCATGGGGTGTGTTTTATTGATTGTTTGACTCGTCATTGCTCCCTATTGGTTTCGTTGGAGCTATTTGAGGATCCAAAGCAAGCCTGTCCATTACAACATCTTAAGGCTCCCCAAGCTGTTTTTCTCTTCGGGGTTGCTTGAGGAAGGCACCTTTGGTGGGCCATGTAGGGGGTCAAACATCGGCTTGAGGCCGGAGGATCAGGAGCCTTTCTGCTGGAAGAATTCGGTCAGGAAGAAACCATTACAGTGGGCCATCAGAGGTGAGAAATGGCCCGTTTCCCCCGTCAGATGTCCTGAACAGATGGGTGTCCCCAAAACAACCACCGAACTTGGGATAACTTGTGCCATTGGTTCTCTGAAACCACAAGAGAGGAAGGAATCATTCCAGCTTGATCGCTCTTGTGAGCCAACCGAGGGTAAAGTTTCGGAGAAAGGAGCCATTCCAACGTAGCATGCCTTGTGTGAGCCACCCGAGTGTAAAATTTAGAGCCATCCCAAAGTAGCATAATTAGTCGAGGGTAAAATTTCGATCAGGCCTCAACTGCCTGACATGAGCTGCGGATATAGAGGGTGCATGTCCAAAGGATTGCAAACAGGCCACCCAGACTGCTGCCAGCGGGCCCCAAGATTCTAAACAATGATAATCTGTTACAAAAATGAAAGACAAATGCATACCGTACCCTTTCACGCGCACTCCTTCCTATGGGTGCAGAAGGCATGGACGACTTGTTCCTCACCTGCACTGGATCCCCAACGAGCGTCACTACACTCCCTGGAACTAACATGGTTACGTGGAGAATGGCCCCGAAAGGAAGACCATGAAATCCACGAACCAAACAGGTGGTTTTCCACTTCCATGTTAGTTTTCGGGAGTGTAAGTTTAATGACCACTCGGATTCATTGCCCTCCAGCGGGTCGGACAGTGGTGGACTAAATGGGACGCGGTGAAGATAAGAGGACGGCCGGACAAGACGTTGGGGCATCAGTTTACTGGCGATGACGTTTAAGGGTGGTCGGCATTGCAGGCAAAAGGTTGGCCAAAATCCTGGGCTGCCAATATGTGCTAATACTTTTAAGACACAGTTGCTCACATTTGTTGTCCCCTTCTAGAGAAGTGCGGCTGTATGTGACATTTTGGATGTTGAGCATCGCCGTTGTTTTAGACTGGCCTGGTGGCGAACGTGCTTGGACGTGTGTTTTGCTTTTGTTTTGGAAGCTGCTTTCATCATCCCAATCCTAAAACGTTGAAAGACCTCAAGTTGTATCAACTTGAGCTATTTCATCACACAGGTCGCATATACAGGACAGGCTAACATCATCTAACATCCACAGCTTCCGGGATTCGAGGAACGAACTGCTGATTTCCGCGTGTTTCACCCGTGACCCTCGGAAGCGAGGCTTTGTTCCAGCCGAGTCAACTGCACCGGTGGCTCCTACCAAGCTTCCTGGAGGCCACCAGTGCTTGGCGCAGCTCCGGACAACCGGAGCAACTGCAGATCCGGCGGCTGCCGAACGTGCGGCTGGAGACTGAAGGCAGGTCTGGACGAATGCTTTGGAATGATTCACAGTCTCAGGAAGGAATGGGAGGTCCGACAGAACCGGACGGCTATTGGGGCGTAGAACAGGTGATTGGTTGAATACAGTGCGATGCGGGGGGGTGACACCAGCAACCACTTACCACGTGGACACGTGGTGTTTCGGCCATAGAAACACCGGGACCTCGCCGCAGGAAGTCCCGCCTCACAGTCCAGGCATCGTCTCCTTCGACTGTTTCACCCAGGAGTTCTGCAAGATGCTCTTGGAGGAAGTTCTCAACTACCAGGCGCGCGCAGAGGTACCCCGGAGTCCGTCGACTGCGTGGCGCAGTCAGCCGTAGTCGTCGTTTCGCATCAGAGCTGACGAGCTGGTTTAACATTGCAAAAAGAAGTGACCAGCCAGGTGATAGTTGATTGAATTACTGGCCTTTGACTCTAATAAAATAACATTCCCCACAAATTGTTCTCCAATTGCCCCTTATATTGGCCTTTCACTTGAGGCGTCCGGGTTGCCTTCGCGGCCTCCCAACAGCATGATGCTCGGGCAAGAAACAGTGGAAAGGACCAAGGACCACTCCCTGGAATCGACGTGGACGTGGATGAGACACCAACATAGTCATCCCGAGACACCATGCCAATCATGATCATTCCAAGGAGTGGAAGTCCATGAAGTATGTGCTTCCATTTTCCCTGACATTCCAACGGCTTGCATGGAAAAGGGTTGGCTTCCAGACCCCTTTTTTCCCCCACGTGGGTCGGGTCAGTCCCCGGTGATGGGTCGGACGCGGATGCTTTTGGTCTGTATTCCTCTTGGGTGATCTTCTGACTGGTGCGACTCGCAGGGAATGAGGGAATGGATCCAATAGAGTCTCTACTGGGGGCTCATTCCCTTATTCCCTACTAAGCGTCAGTCTTTCTAAGACACGACATATTTATAAATGTGCTTTTCTGGGTGACTGCTACTGGACTGATCGGCAGCGACTGATCGGCAGCTGAGGTTTTATCACATGAATCAGCGCGTTTCATTTTGGATGACAACACGCAAACACCAGAGGAAACAAACAAGGCAAATCGTGCCACGCTAATCGTCAAATATGTTTGTGGGTGAGATAGAGTGAGAACTCCTTTATAGTGAACCAATCACCCGCAAACAAGTTGCAACACTCGTTCCAATTCCTTGCTTGTGGGTCTTTGCGCTTGTTTGCTTTTTGCACAACAAACCCAGCCAGGGAAGAACTCAATTAGAACAGTTTTGCCGACCAAAAGAACTAGGAAGAATGAGTCAGCATGGGAAATATACCAAACAAATCAACCGAATCAACCGAAGCAAAGCCAGCACTCAAGCATACTCTAGCCTTACTCAAGGAGCAACTATGGCCTTGTGCTCAACGAGATTGGCCTCAAGCCGGTCTTTTCTGCGCTGCTGGAGGACGTGTGTTGAATTTGTGTTCTTGTGTTGTTGTTTGCAAGATAGCCCCTAGTCCTAATTGTTTGATGTTGCTTTAAGTGTCCTTGCTGCGCTTCACTCACCCTTGGTCTAGCCGGCCTCAAATGCATCCTCCAGGCAACATGAAATACCTCCAGTGTCCTTGCCACGGCTTGAGGAGCATCTCCTGGGCATTGCTACACGGCTCTTCGGGCCCATCGAGTTGCAGGATGCTTTCACGGCAGGATCTCAGGGATTCGAACATTGGGGCGGCGACAGCTTGTCGGCACACCACACCTTTGTGGTGAGGCCGCCCGTGTGCGTCGCGTGCGATAGATTTTTGGGTCCGGGACGCGCAGGTTAAAGCGTCTTGGTCGCTTTGCCAAGGTGTTTTGGGATGTAGGAGGTAGACTAGTTACATCTGAATTCAGCGAGTCCGGTCTGAGTGTGCGCGTGTGTCGGGAGATCTTTAGCCTTAAATGAAGACCTCATGAATCCCAGTGGCTGGGTGGCCTGTTTCGGAGACAGCTTTAAGTCGTATGTGATACCTTTGGGCCCCAAAAAGCCATCTTTCTGCAGGTATCAGCCGGACGAGGACCGGTCATTAGACATGCACGTGGACGAGTGTGACGTGACCTTCAATTTTGGTCTCACCAACTCGGACGACTTCCGAGGCCGCTGGGCGCGGTGTCGCTGCGCGTGTCTCTCTTCCGCTGGTTTTGAGTAGTTCAGGATAGATGAGCACCACCAAGAAAATACATATAGTACGTATGTGATTACTGAAGTTGGAACAACAGTGACCTTTTGAGGTCCAGGTGATCACTTGAGGGCGGAACCAAATTTTAATTTGTCGACAGCAGCTTGAAGTGGCTGGAAGGAACACTGCTCATGCAATGATACTGCTCATTCATGATATGAATGTGGTTCCCAATGTTGGCCACAGGGGGATGGCTTTGAAACTTGCTTTCAGCACCTTGCTTTCAGCACTTCAATTGAGTCTGCCCGCTGGTTCCTGGGAGTTTTCCCCATGACCATCCCCAATAGGTTGCCATCACGATTTTGTCATGATATGGTTGATGCTGTAACGTTGTATGATGTTGTATGAGTTTGTCCATATACCCAACCAGACTCAGTTAGGGACTGGCACCTGAAAACCATGCAGCGATCGATGTGCTGGGCCCAATGGTATCTTTTCCGGTCCCCCGTCCCCCCGCGGGGCGGCCGTGTGGTCGGCCCGGGTGACCGATCGCAGGCAGTGATTTGGCCTTCTGTGGGATGTTAGGATCCGAGGAGCACCGAGTCTTGGCGGTCTAAGAACGCACGCACCACGGACGTCCGACCGTCCGCCCGCAGCGCCGGAAATCGGTTCAGCGGGTGGATCTCGCTGTGTCGCCGCTGATCGTTGAGAATTCTGAGTGATTGCCGCTTGCCGGTCGCAGCGAAAAGGAAAGCACCTGCACACCTACAAGCACCGCTGCGGTCGCTGCGTGGTGCATTTGGGCAAGCGGCGGCATGGCGCGCTGGCGATCTCCTCGGGTCGCCGGATGAGCCTGATCATGTGGTGTCGCTTCGGTGCTTTTTTGGGGCGGTTTTGGGGACGGGAACATGGGACTCCATGGGACTCCATGGGACCGGAAAAGATGCACTTGCAAGTCCATTGGAGTGTCGGGATGCAATGAAGGCTTCAAAACCAGGCACCCCCTGGACCCAGGAGGACTATACGCTGGCCATGCCACGGTGTGTTTCTGGCAAGAGAAAGTTTACACAGTAGTCGTGTTACTCCAACACCCATTTAATCTGACCCCGACTGACACCCTGAGACACTTCAAAGCAACAAACAATGATCCCGAGCTGCTTCAGAAGCATCCATGACTGGAGAAGTTGCTCACAGCAAGTCAACTGCTCACACCGGCTCATCTCACACCAACTCAAGTCATGCCAACTCAAAAGCTCACACCATACTGTGCTTACAAAATGCCATTTTCAGGGGTCATTCTATAGAAACATGTGTGCATGGTACCCTGGAAAGATAAGATCATGTAGGAGAGGGAAGTGCATTATATAAAGAATACAGATTCCAGAATATGGATACCTCATGACATTGACCGGAGTCTGCCTGAAGTACTGTCATTGTATAAAAGTGTTGGTTTTACGTATACTTTATAGACAATGATGCCTCGCAGGTCATTTTATAGCAGCTAAGTCTTTATTAAACAAAACCGTAACACGCCACCTGAATGTATCAAGCAAGGGGGATCATCATACATCGTACTCAACATCTCCGCTTGTCATCCGTACGCACTCATCCGCTGTCATTCCTTTCCTGCAGATTTTGCCCACACAAAGCACACGTGGGGTCCTAGTCGGTCCCTTGTTCTCAGTCGTTCGCAACGGGGTGCTGATTGATTCCCCCCCTGAGTTGGTGATATTCAATCTGCCATATTTTAGGAATCAAGCTAAGACTGGAGGCATCAAGAAGTGGTCGGAACTCGGGTCATCGGGCTGTGTTTTTCCTCCCAAGGCAAGAGTCCTGTGTTTCGGCAGTCGGACGAGTACTTGCTGCGCCGTTTCGCCGCTGAGCTGGATTAGACCGACGTCGGACGGACTGGGCACTGTCTGCCGGGGAAAGTCATGTGTGTTGTTTCTGATGGGTAGCTCGGCGGTAGAGGAAAACTCTCCCCCCTGGACCCTTCAAAGTACTTTTGCCAAGAACCATCCGTCCGAGACATAAAGCAAAATGGAACCTATTAGGAATGGGCTCCAACCTACTAGCGATGTCCTCTAACCCTATAGCGATGGCCTCCAACCAAATATTCTTTGGGCTGAAGGCGATTTAAATTGTCATATAGTATGGAAATTATCGAGATCGCCGCCATGTTCCCGAAGACGTTCTGATCCGCTTCGAGAGGGTCCAGCTTTGAGGCTTTGAGCCATCGATTTGTTCTCCAAATCCCGGATTATCCAAAGCGTGTCCAATGACTACTTCAGGCCATAAGGGGCATAGTTAGGTTTTTTTTCGCAGATTCTACGTACGCCACAGGTTTGCAAAGGACCCATGACGAGTGTTGATATGTATTAACTCCATGGGATGGCGTTCAATCGAAACAAGCTCAAGGGCTCGCCCTTTGTCGCCGCGTCGGTCCATGTAAGGCACCCAGAACCCGAAAGCGGCCCCGGTCACCGGACCGCGTTTGCCTCTCCCACGAGCACGACTCCGACTACGAAGAAAAGCTCGAACGGCTCAGCCGGCAGCGCGGCGAACCGCGGCGGTTTCGAGGTTCAACAGCCGGCCAATGATGGGCTCTCACGGAAGGGAGTTCAAACGAGGTGATCAAGTACCACCGTGAGTTTTGCGGCATTGCAGCATGGACCTGTGCCACTGAAAGTGGCTGAGCGTCGTGAACGACGGACATGCTCTCGATTTAGGGTGTTCCAGCCTCAGGATTCGACGGCGCCGTGCGGGCTTCGTAACCGGCTTGAAAGTGGCGGGCCTGGCGGGCCTAGTTTTGTTGATGAAGAGCCATGTTGACTATCCATGGCGAACAGGAATGAACATGGCACGGCCATGCACTGGCAAGGGCCCTGCAATGGCAAGGGCCCGATTTTAGAGGCAGCCCACAGACGTCTTGATCCAACGTTCTTCACATCCACATGCGGTTTGGGTCATTGTCCTTTCCGGTTGCAACAAGCGGATCTGTACATATCTGTGCGGTATACTCCATTGTTCCGGTGCCTTTGCTGAAGGTGGTGGTGACCGTGGGTTGATGCATCCTGCAAGCTGGCGTTGCACCATGGCACAACTGTCGAAGCGGAGACAGACGAAAAGACAGATGTTCTTGCGCTGGTGGCGGGTGAAGGTTAATATAATATAAATGTAATATAGTTCATAAATGTTATATATAATTCATAATATATTCTGCTTTTTGATTCAACGATTGCACCAATTATTGGTTTGATCCCTCCATAGTTTATATAGCCATACATTTGCATTTGGATGTTTACATGGAGTTTCTTTTGCATCTACTTTTATAGTCTTTTATATACGTTTACATAATGTTCTTTTCCTCCAATAGTTCATGGCACACCCCGGACCCATCAACATTGGATCATCTTGGATCCACTTCATCTTAACTCCCAGCTTGCGTGGAATCCCCTTGGAAAACCAAACCTCAAAACCATTCGACTGGAGGAAGCGCGGGCTCGGCGGTCTCTCCGCGCCACAGGAGTGGTCGGAGAACGAACTGGGCCGCGATATGTGGCCTTCCTTCCCTGGCATGCTGGAACTGTGCGGCGGCCCAACATTTGCAAGTCAGACTTGGTCTCGGATTCGGATCCTTCGGATCCTGTGATTCGGATCTTGTGCTAGAACTGCGGTCTGGACATCTGCCGGCCGAAAAATTGAAACCCTTTGTGACCGCCCCAGTGTGGGGCCAATTGCCCGGGACCGATCCGGCCTTGAAGACCATCGGTCGCTCTCTGGTTCGGTTGGTCTTCTACTACGATACTAGCTTCTTGTTGACTAGTAGCGATGCCAATTGTTCCTATATAGTAGCGATGCCAATTGTTACTAGTAGCTTTTTGTTCCTAGTAGTAAGGCCAGGAGCCCCTAGAGTAGCGTCCGATCGCTCCGAACGTAGCGATGCCATGCGATGCCCTTTGCTCCTAGTAGATTCTTGTTTTACACGATATGGAGGATTGGGGCCTTTGACTCATCAAGAGTCTAGATTGCCTACTGATCAATCATACCTTCTCAGAATGTACGACTGGACCCGACAATGGCTACATCAAAGTGTGGGACACATCACCATACCTCAGAGGGTATCTTAGATCCATAGGCATTCCATGGGTTTACTGTTTACGTTCTTTTCTTTCGCATAAGCCCTTCAGATGTCTGTTCCATGGGTTTACTGATACATCAACTCGTTTACTCTTGACCCTGAAGTCCTTGAAGTCCCGGACCTGGTGAAGCTACGTTTGGTTGGCGTGCCGAACGTGACCGTCATGTCGGTGGTTCACCATACGTCCTTACCTTCCGCACGGTGGACCCCATGGGCCCCTGCACGCCGGCGTTGGGCGGTGGTTGGGCGGTGGTTGTTGGATGGAAAAGACCTACCCAGACACGAGCGCCATCTGGGACTGCCATGTCGGACTGCCGAGTTTCAGCCGAGATCTCGGGGTGGTGATGCGAAATCGGGGGGGTTCTGGTGCCAGGGCAGTCCTATTCCAGTCCCGTGGAGAGGATGGGAATAGTCAAACCGGTACGTCCATGGTCACCAACCAACCATCACGGACCACGCATGTTCTCAAGTAGTTTCTCAAGTATATATACCTGGAACCGGGTTGACCTCTCTTTTGAGCATAGGACCATGTTTACGGGTCTCATAACATTACATATGTGAAAATACGCACCTTTCCCCAAAATACGTCCTTTTCATGATTTGAGAAATCTAGCATTCTACATATCTCAACACTCCAACCCACCTGAACAACCAAACACACCAAACACTTCTGCAAGAATCCTCCTTCCCACCGCCATCCTCCGCCCATCCGCAGCCATTTTCACACGGGTGGTTGCATCCAAGTGCAACCCTGTGAGTCGAGGCCCCAGATTGGGGGTGTGGCTCATGTGGACCTGAATGCCAGACACCACAACTTCTAACAGTGGAGGTCAAACAACAGTTTACCAAGTATGAACTTAACTCTCAAGGGTTCTTCAGTTTAGCAATCAGGGTAAGCATCCATTCCACGGATGTCAACATCGGCTTTCTTCAAAGCCTCTTCATACATGATCAAGCACCTTAGCATCACTGAGCTGTGAAGGCTCCTACTCGAAACACGCCTCGAAAGTCGAGACGGTCGCCCGATAAAATCCTCTTGGATTTGATTGGTGCGACTCAAAGGATTGAGACAAAAATCAACTTTGGACGCCTGGTCCAACAAACCGTGAGCATCGTGTGAAATCATATGATGCTTTGGCGTCATGCTGAACCTTCGCTTGTGCTGCTGCAACGTGATGTTTGCACAAATCGCATAATGAGCCAGGAAAGTATAAATCCAATTTCCCACCTGCTGTGCTTTTGCCCTGCACATCCAGAACCCTGAACGGTACATTGTCCCCAGGGCCTTGTTCATCGCAAAGGCGCCTGAAGCCTCAGCATCAGCAAATGCAATCAGCAAAAGGTTAGTAGACACCAAACCCAAAAGACAGAAAACAAAAAACACATCTAGTTGTGCGTAAACATATACTGAGTAAAGCAAAAGGTTCAATGGACAAAAGCAATGGGTCGTGAGTCTTGTTCACAATATGCTCTTGGCAGAAGTGATCTAGAAACCACATCAATTGCGTTGACACCACTCCCTTCGACCACCGCCCAATAGGGCATGTAGAGCCCTGTGGAAAGCCCATGCTTTCACGACTGATCTCAGTGAGGAACGGAGTGGAACCCTTGGAGCGAAAGAAGGAGATGTACAAAGAAGTCAGCCACTGGAATTTCACCTCCACGGAACCTGGGACTACACTTGGCAAGGACGATTCAATGATTCCCACAAACGCACTTCCCAAAAAGTGTTTCGAGACTCCAAGGTGGAAGTTGTGCCACAAGTCTGTCATGAAGAATGCAATGCGCTCAGGGTCTCTCAAAGGCAGCCCCTCCAAAATCTTTGGAAGGGATTGCCATGCCACATGTTGGTGCAGGGTGCTCACCCAGGCTGCTTGAGGCGACATGTCCTCGAAGGGAATCGACCTTCGATCAGGGCCCCAATTTTCAACCCCTGCTAAGCACAAGTGGCAAATGCCAGCGCATGCCTTCTGTGAGCGTGCTCCACGTGGTACGTGGCTAAAGCTCCGAGAAAATTGGCCCAACCGGACCAACGCAGGCAAATCCCCCTTCGTTCCGATGTGTATCAGGTGAACCTTGCGCAGGCCGTCCGAAGAAACCACTCCGTTGAAAAGTAGTCTTTGCACATCCTCGGCGTACAGTTTCACAATTGCATCTTGCGCTGCAGGACACTTCGAGTAAACTGTTTTGAGCATTCCCGAAAAGATGAACTGCGTCGACCAAGTCCCACCAACGAACGACAATCCCATCTCGTTCTGTGATAGTGGCTGTTTGTGACACTGAGCACCGATGTAGAGGGATGTCCCTCGACCAATTGCTCCGTGCGATGACAACACCCAAAAGCCCAAGTGTTTGTAGGATCTACCTTCATCGGTGTGGCTGTAAAAGGGTATGCAACAATCCAGGCATACAATCCCTTCATCTGCAAGGTCAAAAAGTTCAGAAGAAGGTGAGAGAGCTTTGTAACGGCGCCAAAATTCAGCGAGCACCTTCTTCATTTTCTCAAAAGAATCTACACCAACCATTTGCCGTGGCAATCGGCCTGTATCAAGCAAGTACTTGACCCAGGAACTAAGTTTGATAATTGGCCAGTTCTTGACCGTTTTCACACCATCCACAAGGTTTCTACGCTCGATTTGCACTGTTGAAGGAACGAGGCCATGCTTCCTAAAGATCCTGTGGCAACCGCTTTCTGCATCTTCCACACGGACACGGGCAAACTCCATCATCGGACGACTCGGACTGGGGTTCGCCGTAACGTGTGCACGAGCAAGCTCCACCAAGTGCGAGCATGGGGCCTCGGCAGCGCCAGGATGTATCAACATGTTTCGATGCATCTGTAAAGAGAGGTGGAGGTGAGGGGGCAAAAGCAAACCGTCTACAACACTGAAGTCGCACAATCAAAGGTCAACCTACTTCAGCTCATTAGTGTTCTTATAATGGCGCATGAGCTGGACAACACAACAAACATATATCAAACATAACATATCTAAGATACTTCGAACACCATGAGAATGAAAGAAGGTCAATGCTTGCAACTGACATGCAGCGGGCAACAGTTGAGCTACATGGATGGATTTGAGATGCGATGCTACTGCTGTCCCAAGCAGCACGGACATGTGTTTTCCCTAAAGCAGTCCAGTGTGAGAGCTGGTGATTGTCACAACACTCTCCTGGCTTGGTCAGCACGGGCAGCTGCTACATAAACAAAATATGGCGGTGGAGGAGGGGGGATACGATTGAGGGCCCCATCACCACCACTCCCTGCAACATTCCTGCAACCCACATGTTTGTGGAATTCATGTATCAAAGCGGCTTCGAGCATGTGGACAAGATCCACAGAACAAGATGTGGCTAAAATCCACATCATGGAATAGCCCCCGTTTCTGTACAACTCAAACCGATTGGGCGGCATAGATGTAACGCCAATTTTGAAAATGCAAAGGCGAATGCCCATTTTCTCCCTGAGGGCTGTTACCTTTGCAACACAGTGAGCCAAGAGTTTTCCACATGTGCGGGAGGAGCCCTTGCTCGAAAAAGAATGGTTGTATAGGCCATCTTTGTTGGCCTTTTCCCAATTAAAATTATGAGGGTCAAAAGGCAAAGAACACACCTGATTCATATTCAAATCACATTGGCGATCCTTAGATAGTGTGGGCAACAATGTTGTGCACCCAAATTATTGCTCAAATGGAAAGAGGACACAAGCATACAAAAGCGTTTGCTGAGGTGCTCCTGTCATGGATGGTCTCTTCGCCTTCTTCGTGGGAGGAGACTCTGGGGGGCTAGGGTGAGCTTCCGTATGATGACCAGGGCGGTTGAAGTATTGCATCAGATCCTCCTCAAGCTCTGGTGTATGAGAGGGTGACGGATTAGCAGCACCCACTATAGGATGTGGCTTCGCCAATGTAGGTTCCAACAACCTTGGTGGTGGTTGACTGTCTTTACAAGCAATGTTGATGGTGTTGGTGGCATGGAGGACCAACATCATGGGCAGGAAGATTTGGTTTGGAATGTTTGGTGTGGGATCGATATTGACCTCAATGGTGGTTGCTGTATGCTACCGTGAACAATTTCACTGAGATGATCAAGTTTCTTAATACTCTTGATGTCATGAACCCAGGTTGAAGTGGACGCGCCTTGTTTGGTTCTATTGAAAGATCTATAAACTATGTACTTTTACTGTTTGACCTACAGTAAAACACAAATAGAAAACACATGAAGGCCTGAGACACGTTGGCTGGTCATTGTGGGCACCGCCAGCAGTTTGTTTCTTCCCCCGAATAGGGCAAGTGTACGTAAGCAGTGACATCAGCATGTCATCTGAATCGTCCGATTCCTCTCCATCAACCATGGGCAAAAAGGGCGATGAGGCCAACTAAGCGTAACCTTCTTGAGCAATGTTGCTACTTCAGCCACCATCGCTGACATTTGGAATACAAGAACGTGTGGGCCCAGTGGGTGCACTCAACCCCAAGACCTTGTTGCATTGCATCAAGTTGCCATGCCCTACACGCGTGCACAAAGTTCCCAAAAGATAACCCCATACTCAGTCAAGTGGTTGTTTGGAAAGGGCTCAATCCAAAAGCCCCAAACACTCAGTTATCATCAAACCTAGACCCACTTGATTCAACAACAAGTGTTTTCCAAGAACTTTTTCCACCCATATCGTGCGCCCTGGGCGGCAAGGATGAGGATCTGAGATTCCCGACACCGTTTGCGATGAGGCGTGCGCATTGTCGTAGCACGACATCAGGGTCTCCACCTGGCAGCGGGGGCTGCGCAAATGTGTTTTGCAATTCTCTGGCCATGGTAATGCAGTTACACTTGCGCTCACAGTTTCCTTTTGCCAAGAGCGGTCTCAGCAGGATCCCCCGCTGTGAGAACAGCGATTGTTTTCCCATATCTGCAATTGCATGCATCCATGGTACTTTGGAATTTCACTGCAATAGTTTCACAAATGGCAAGCGGCAAAATTCGATCAAAGCTTCCCTGGTCACTAGTCCATCGTCTTTTGACTCTAAAGACAGTGATAGGTTGGCTTCAACATCCCCAAACCAATTCAGACTCCTTCCTGGGGAACAGCTTTCCGAAGGATCTTCAACAGGTTCCTGAGCTCACGAATCCATTGAAATGGACGTCGGCAGGGCTGAGGTTGAAGCTGGTTTTTTGCATCTTCTGTCAAACATGTTCCATTTTATTGTCATTCATGTTGATATACCTCATGACCCATAGTTCAGGCAACTGTCTTCCCAGCCACTTCCGCAGTGGTGACCTTGGCACACCTTGGGAGAATGAGTGAGTATGGGAGGCCATGAGTGCACCACTGTATCCTAATGTTTTGATACCAAGGGGCTTCATCGTGGTAGAACGGATTTGCGAATCAATCTTCATGAGAAGCCTTATGATCACACCAGCACTCGGTAATCAGTAGCCCTCCACTGGCAAACATAAACTCCACACATCAAAAAAGGTTTTGTTTGTCCAGAAACCCATTTTTCTTCCCTTCATCCTGCTCCTTCCCCACCCCTGCGGTTTCAATCTTCACCCCTTCACAACTTTCGAACTCCTTCTCCAGGGTTTGCACGGCAGATTCGAGCAATTGCACCGACCTCAAGCCATTCCGGGGGAAGGGCGGTAATGTTTCATCGAGCGAAAGAAAAGAAACCAGATGAAACAAGGAAATATTGATATCCACGAATCACTGGGACCAAGACTTTGCAACCCTCTGGCCATCATGGGAACTTTCGGTTTTCCCACCCTCATGAAGTGCAGTTTCCAAGAGCGCGATGAGCTCAGAAATCTTGGAAGACCGAGTCAAAAGACTGTCGGTGAACTGTTTGAACTTCAGGTGTTCCTGCACTGACCAACCAGATGATCAGGAAACAAAGAGGTGGTCGGTGGTAGCATCAAACAACAAAAGATATTAGTGAACTGTCCTTCGTAGCTGTGTTGACCTGATCAGCTTTTGCCTCTTGCTCCTCCTCGCCACCCTCAGACCCAGGTTCATCCTCGGCCTTTCCCAATCGCTCGAACTCCACATCGTCAGCGTCCACCTGAGGTCATTTCAAGATGCTGGAGAAGATTGGCTCCTACAAGGTGTTTGTGGCATTGTGCTGGGAGCCTCAACATCTTTCTTCTCGTGTCGTTCCTCATCTTCAGAAAGCTCTTCATCACCCTCTTCATACACAACGTAATACTTCTTGATTTTCGGGTTGTAGCGGTCTTTCCTCAAACATAATGCAGGTTCAGGTAGCTAGTCTCAACTGAGGGTCACGCTAGTATAGAATGAAGGTGAACAGAGTTGAAGCACTGTCAACACTGGGCATTTTGAGCAGTGCAGAAAGGCAGCTTCCACAATCGCTCATTGCCAGGTCGTTCACAATAAGCCACAACATCTTTGATGTAGCTCCTGAGATGCTAGCTACAGTGATCATGATTCAATATGATTCAATGATCACTGTATTGATGGTTTGTTGTGGGGACACAATCACAACATGATTGAAAGAGAATGGTCACGAGTAAATGTTTTGGAAGCAGCCTACTTTTGACAACCATTCATGCTCATGACTCATGAGGGCACATGTGGAGGACATTGTTGAGCCACACGAACCCGACAGTATTTAAGATTAGGGACGCAGACCACTGCAGGATTCTGGACATGGCTTCCTTCGTAAACCAGCCCCTCTTCTTGCGCTTGCTTAGCTTGCTGATCTTGGAGATGGACTTGGTGATTCGGGAAATGAAGATTTCCTGGAAAACATGTTGGTGATTGAATGATCTCAAACAACATGTTGGTTTCACATTCACGGTATATTTTCATAACCTATTTTCATAACCAGGATTTAGCAAACAAGGAAACACTGTCCTTGGCCCAATTAGCCTGTTCAAACTCCTCAACCATGGCATCCCGTTCCGCTTTGTCGGCCTTCTTCCAACGCTCATGAACTTCTTTTGGCACAGCGCACTTGCCGCTCGGCTTGACCTCGCAAAGGCGCCTCAAACGAGCATGCTTTGCACCTTCGGTTTGCGGAGCAGGCGGGATCTCAGCACCGTCCACTCCTTTGGGGCAAGGAGGTGGTGGGCCAGGTTCCTGCCTCAAACTCTTGCTCTTGGGTTTTGGGCTTGGGGATGGCGCAGGGTGTCGCGGTGGCGGAGTCTTGTAAGATGAGGAGGAGCCCTTGGTTTGAGAGGTTGCTTCATCGCGGAGCTTGGCCAACTCTGCTTGCATCCTCTCATTCGCCTAGCCAGAACATCCAACCAAATCAAACTTAATTAGGGTTGGATAGAATTGTAGCGTTTGCGTGCAATGAGGAACAAAAGCGCTAGCAAATCAAAAATTGTGGAAAGGGTCTTCAAATATCAATCTTGAATTCTCTTGTTCGTGTATAGATTTGTGACCCCATTAGAATAAATCCCATGGTGGCACCTTGCGAAGCTCCTCAATCGCCTTCTGTGGATCTTCCTCCGGCTGTTTCCCCTTCACCCGCTTCGGGGGGTTGGGGTTTGGTGAAGCTACGTTTTCTTTTTGGGGTGATCGATTATGCTTCACACTCGGCTTCGCTTTGGACTTTGCTGAAGTTGTAGCCGGCGCCCTCCCCTTCCTCTTAGGAATAGAAGCTTCCAGCTCTTCCGGTGTAGCCTTAATGGGGCCCAAGCTGAAGTTGCATACCATTGGTGGCAGAAGGATTACACAGCTAATTGGGTAACAACATGCAAGCGGAACCGCTGGACGGACGCCAAGGAACTGGAACAGTCTCAGGGAGCTCCTCATGCAAATCTGAATCCCCAGCCTTATGTCCAAAACAAAACTTGTCCGGAATGCATTGTTTCATCGCATTCATGCCCCATTGGACTTGAAGCTTCTTCCAGTAAAGCTTAAAGTAAATTGGTTCCCAGCCACGTTTGCAGCCTCAGCAGCTTGCTTCAAAGACTCAAGCTGCGCCTCATACTCCTGCAGCCACATTGTGTCACCCTCAACTATGGTCGCGGGAAGGACTTCTTAAGTCCAATCATCAAAAGACCCAGCTTGTGGCATGTGATTCAACTGACCGGGTTTGTTGTATGTGTGTGTTAGATTTCCCAAGATGTAGGACCTTAAGTTGCAGACGACGTGAGAGCTTGTACCAAAAAACATGAGTGACTGGCAAAGTGTAAATGACAGGCGTAAACCTATAGGAGTCGCTTGCATGCCTATGACCTAGAGAGGATGAGAGGACAAAGGGTCCACACTAGAGGCTGGTGTGGACCCTTTGTGTCCTCTCAACCTGTGTTGGGATGTGTATATGTTCCTCAGATCTCATACAATTTGACAGCAACAAACTTCTATGGGTCCTTGATCTGCTTTTGGAGGTCAGCTGTGGATAAAGCTTCCTGTTTCACCTTCATCAACGCTCGTTGACCTTCTGTCAGCTCCGAGCAGCTGAACTGTCTGGAAGCCACGGGTTGCTTACTCCTCTCTGTTTTTGGAGCCATTCCCACTCACAAATGTGTGAGGCTGGTGGCTGGACGGCTCTTCTGAGCCAATGCAGGTCGATTCATGCATCGAGAAGGCTGGATGGTGAAGGGACTGGGATTGAAGCTTACAAACATCCCTCAAACAGCTCAAAACCATAATGTTTAATGAACTTCAGCGTTACGGGAAGATGACGGAAATTGCACGTAATCCGGTACGCAAAACCACGCCCCTTTGATGGAAAAATACGGTCCTATTACGCGTTACGGGTCCGTTACGGGTCCGATACGTACAAAATGCGTACAAAATACGTATTCTCAAAACATGCTGAGAATTAATCAAAAACTGTTTGAAAGTCACTAAAGTACAAGTGTACTTCATGTAGTTGCAAGAAAAGCAAAGCTTAGAGATGTTGAAGCACCTTGACATCTCCAAACTCAAATCAGGACTGCAAGATTGTTCAGTGGAAGCAAAGTAAACAAGTTTTTGCACTGTACATTCAAGACCGTTCTCTCACTCAAGCTGTGTAAACGAGGCCCCACTGTTTTTTTTTTTTTATCATCTTGGAATGGCCAAGCTCCGGAATCCATCCTCTAAGTCCCAGGCTCCAAATTGGGATCAGCTAAGCTGCAGAATCCCAGAAGCACCGGTTTTGATGAATTGTAACACCAAATGAATTAAGGGTCACACATGTCACACCCAACATCTCCCAAAAGTGAAGAAACAAGCATCTATGCCCCCCAAAGACGACAAAATAACGACAAGTTCACTGGCACGGACACCGTGTATCACACCACTGCTTTTCTAAAGCAGTTCTATGAAACATTCTTGGAGACATCGGTAAGTACTGTGACCAGTCTTCAACTTAAATTTCAGTTGGAAAAAGGGACCTCAAGCCCCCCAACTTCAAATCATGACTCCCCCGCAAATAGCGAAAGACTGATTCCATTCTGGCGTCCACCCACCAATCCATATCATGCCACGGCAAGGATTCGAAGAGATCGATGCCAAAGTTCAAGTTGTTCTCCTCCACATGAGCCCAGAAGCGAGGACGTGTGCGGATGAATCGTGGGTAAAGCCTGGCCAATCGAAGTCCAAACTTTGGAGGGTAAGACCTGGGCAAGTGGCAAGACAAGATTGAGGAAATCTCAACCCCACCCTAACAGGAAACTTGCAGTGAACCCAAGATTGAAGATTGTTGAGCAGGATCCAAACTCCAATTAGATCACTATGGTGCAAACATGACAGACAAGGAGAAAAGGTTAGTGGCTATGACACTGTAGCCAAGGGACCCCGTTGACTTCAATGCTTTGGAGCCAGCAAACCTTTTGACACCGGTCTTCGACTTGTACTGCTTGGTGCTCTTTACACCATACTTGGCAATCGTGTCTTTGTACTTTTTGCACAAACGGCCCAAGTCCAAGCATTGAATTGTGGGGGAACTGCTCCAACCAATGTGCCTCTTCCATGTCGGAGCACCGTACATTCCAGCCCACCACTTCGCTTGGTAGACCTCCAAAATATATATGTTTCAAGGAAAAGAAATAGGCGTCCCTATCTATCATTCCCATAAAACGCTGATGGTTGGCAGTATTCAACATCTCTGGTAAGAGGTTTAACAGTTGAATTGCAATAGGGTCTATTGTTGACACGCTGACAGTTGTGTGTCACACTCAGTTGGATAGCCCCCAACCTTGGGTAGGAGTCTCCACAAAAGCCTGATTCTAGGATGCCAGGTTAGGAGCGAGCTTCTTGGCTGTTCAAGCATCCAACTTCCTCCCATAGCAACCACGGCCAAAATCAATAGCGTGGTCCTTGGTTTGCAGCGGACAGAGTGTGCTAAGAGGTGTTCTTTCACACTGGGGCATTGGATGAACACCCAACAGCTCTGCCTACCTAGCGCGAACAATACGCAACCCTGAAGACCCTTTTGGCTTCACCACTCCTGGCCGCAGGAGGTCGTTGGTATGGGTTGTGGAAGATTGGAAGGTTGTGGAAGGCAGGGTTGGGAAGCAAGTCCTACTTGGCCAAAGATGAGGTTGATGGAGCATTGATTGGGCACGAGAACAACGTTCTCAAAGACTAACTTGTGGTTTCAATTTGTTTCCCCGGCCCAAGGTTTGCAAAACTATGCCTTAACAGAAGAGGTCAAAAAGCCTTTTAGAGCATACGTCCTCCAACACAGCATTTGGAGGACGCACGATGCCCTTATCGAGGAGGCCTCATCCTCCCATGAGGTTTTGGACCTTTGGTAGTGTTGGTCCATCTTGCATACCAAGAGGGGTCAAGATGTTACAAGACTAATAGAGGAGGATGATTAACATCTAGTATTCCTGTATATTCCTGTTGGCCTCTTGACCTCTCTTGGTAAGGGGGTACCACGTGCTCTAGAACATGGATTGTCTTGCTTGGCGAAGTCAAGTTTGAAACAAGTGTCTTGGCTGTGAACTCGTTGCCATGTTTGACAAAATCCATAGATTCTAAGCCCAATGGGGAGCTGGGACATCGATAATGGGAGCCTTTGCTGATTGTGACATAGCTTGAGCACACCAGTCCGAAAAGTGCCATAAAGGAATCGAACTTTGCATTCAGGATGGACACCAAGACCAACCTCATATCGCACGGCGTGATGAACTCAGGAATCTTCTGCGCAATAATGTTTTCTATCCTTCCCTGTGCAAAGCACACATGCATCACATGCAACAAACAACATGGGCAGTCCATTTGAAGCTATGCAGTTGAAGAGCGAAAACCCTGCATCGGATAGCAGGTCCATAGCATCTTGCTTGCCAGGCAATGGATCTCCCAATCGAATGTCAAATGAAACAGTGGCAATGCCGTTTGCTTTCATGCACTTCGACACCCAGCCATCTCCACTGAAGACTTCAATAAATTCAATGGACTGGCAGCAGGGAAAGGAGTTTCAATCTATTGTGGAATCTTTGGGAATACCTAGCTAAACCCACTATGCCCCTAGGTCAGTACACCACAAGCCCCATCCGGAGCACCCCGCCTCTGTGAATGTGTCCAATTTCGAGTTTGCCGTGAGCAGGATGATGCACGCCATCAAAACCTTCCAGCGAGGCCCGATCGGCTTTCAGGATGGTCTGCGGACAGGCATTGTTTCCAAACAGGACTTACCACCTGTATGGACCTGTAAGGTTTAGGTCATTGCTACATATTGCAACAGTGGAGTGTCAAAATGTTTGAACCATGGCCTTCATGGAAGGGAATATTATATTACACATTCAATGGCACGCGCAAGCCAACCTTCGGAGCACCCATGAGATAGAGTCGCTGCAGAACAAGGTTCAGCTTCCATGCTTTGTCAGGGCTCAAGAGTAGCTCATCCATGGCTAAGAAATTGATGAGGGCTTGACTACAGCAGAGCCAATCGTCTGCAGATTCAACAATGGGACTGGCGAAAGGGATTGGGCAGCATTGCAAAGTTTGCACCTCATAGCAAGTGACAGTGTGCTCTTTGATTATGCAGGGCTCCCATTGGAAGTGGTACACAGCCCACCCCAAGCAAAACACACAACCAGATTAGGACACATACATCGGTATACAGCCAAACGTTTTCAATTGAATTATGTATAGAACAAACTTCTCAGAAAGAACCCTGTGCCTTTATTGGCACCATGTGTTTACTTGTCATGCATGTGTTTGATGCTCTAAACCTTTAGCCCCTCTCTGTCTCACATGGCGCTGAAGCGAGACAGGTCCACCAGCAAAGACCCCTCCAAGATCATTCTCCATGCTGGCCTTAGAAGCCGGCTGCACACGGCTGGTTGTTCCAAAGCCACAAATGGAAAGTTGCACGATTGGAAATCCTTGGGATGATTTTAAACTATTACCTGATCATGTAACCTGTGACAACTAATTGATAATCCATGGAGGGGGGGCAAGTTGATCAACCCAAAGGAAAACATGTTTGTCATTGCGCAATTTTTCCTCAGAGCCAGCTACAACGGTGGCATGTGGATCATGTGGCACAGGAACCACTCCGACGCACAAAGATTGGCTGATGAGAAGACCAGGCCAGAAAGCTTTGGTGCATTGCTCCACTTTGTGCTTTTCAAGAAGCCTAGGCATTCATACATTTTCTGAAATGTATCGACGTTGGTGGAAACCATATGAGCCATCAAGAGCCATCGAAACACAGGAGCATGATAGACCTGACCATGTACCAGCTGCTACACACCCTACCGCTGTGAGGGCCCTAAGGTCGTTACCCCCTAAGAGCATAAACATTGTCCCCATTCCAGTGACTGCTTTCCCAAAACAACAATGCAAACAAGAGCTTTATCATGCTTCATCCCTTGGAACATACTGCTCTTAGTATAACTAGTAGTTCAAGTGTTGTTGCGTTGGGTTTCATCTTGCAGTCAGGTTGGATGGAGCCTACGAGGTCTTTGAGCTCTTCTCGCTCAAGCCCGCTAGGTACTCAGAAGCTGCAGCCTCTGCCAAACCATGAATGTTCTTCGCATTGACCTCTTCCGACGCCCACTTGTTCGTGGCAAATTTCCAAAAGCCATCCTGGAGGCAAATTTGTTCATGGGAGCAATTGGGAGCATGAAAGAGATGAATACCTAAGTGAATACCTATAGGCCTTGCAAGGACTTTGATCCCAAACAACAAACTGGTGACTGGTGGCAACATCAGACATGTGGGTAACCTTTAGTCACCTTGAGGACTACAGAGGACAATGTGGAACCGTTCAACTGTTCGTTCATTGAGGAGCCTCGCCTACCGCAATGCTTCTGTCTCGTCCTGTCAGGTCCGCGCGCGCGCGCCACTCAGGGGAGCCAGTGTGCATACATGTGGCGCGCGCGCGCTGACCCGACAGCCACTAACTCAATAGGCAGGCAAATTAACGTTTGTTGGGGGGGCAACCTATATGCGCACATGTTTGATTTCATTTGCACCCACCACCCCCACTTTCCAACTTGTCACATAAAGTCCTCGTGGGCACTGTAGTGGGAGAGCACAGGCTTGATTGTTTTCGCAAAGCAATCCCGTAGTACTTGCCACTTCAACTTTGGAAATTCGGATTTGGGTTCCACCCTTCTCGCAAACGTCATGGCTTCAGCACCCCTTTTTCTTGTACGACTTCCTTTCCCTTCTCCCACATCTTTTTGCCCCTTTTCAGACTCCTTTGCTTCCTCTTCACAATCTTTGATCTTCTTCTCAGATTTCTCTGCTTTCACTTTTCTTTTGCGTCCTGATGGTGCTGGCTCATTGTAGTCAGCCTCAATTGGCACAGAAGCCTCAGATTGACCTGCCTTCTCTTGTTGGGGCTTCTTACGCCTTTTCTTCTCCGGCTGCTCCTTTCCTTTGTCAGGCATTTCCTTTGCATCATCAGCAATGTTTTCTTTTTCATGGTTGCTTTTTCTCTCTTCATCATCTGTACCGTTGCCTGGCGCACTGGCCATCTCATGTTCCACCTCTTTTGTCACGTGTCCTGCCAATCCCCCTGAGCTAGGCTCCTGGGCTTCATCCTCCTCATGCGTCAAGGCAGCAGTGCTCTTGCCTCTTCTAAAAGCATCTTTGTTGGCGATGTTTTTCACATGAGCTTCCTTCGAATCTGTCTTCTTTTATTCCCCTCACCCTTTGCTTCACTTGGAGTGGTTCCATGACTCTTCTCATGTGCATCATCCCCCTCCAAGTCTTCCTCTTCCACCTCTTCATCAGCCAGGTATGGCTGGTCCTCATGATCTTCTTTGTCATGCTTGGCCTTAGCCTTTGCTTTCCCTTTGGGTGTCGCTTTTGCTTTTCCTCTTCCTCTGCCCCGACTCTTGCCCTTTCCCCTGCCCTTCCCACTTTTCTCTTTGCTTTTCAGCTCTGCGTCATCATCGTCCTCTCCCTCTAATTGTTTCAACCCAAGCTGCGAGCGACGCAATACCTGGGCAAAAAGAAAAATGCACCAGTGGGACCCAGCAGGATTGGAAAGGAATCTCATGAAAACACCCTTCAGCGAGACTTGCAATGATGCTAATTGCACTCTTTGGCTGTCAAGGTCGATCTAAAGTCCAAGCAACATGAACAAAACTGATACCATAAAATCTCACCGAGGCACCACTGGGGCAGAAGGCAATGTTGTAGTCCCAGGGTCACTAGCATGGTTCTTGGACATAGCCTCCATGTCACTAGGGGGCAGTAGAAGTGTGTCAGCTTGATCACCACCAAATGGGATACTCTCCATCACGTAGATTGCGTCTTGGGAAGTCTCACGCTTCGGGTTTGGCTGAACTTCTTGCTGCGCACGCCTCAACTAAACCCTCCCAAAGTAGACAATCCGAAGATACCTGAAGCCTTTTGTTGTAGTTTTGTTTCGGGATAAATGAGGAGGTAGATCAAAGCCCGCATTTCAAGCGCTCTTTTGTTGAATCAACTATTGAATATTGGAAAAGTTCTGGTGGAAAAGAATTGTTCGAACATGTGAGTGAGCATCAAGCAACAACACCACATAGTGTTAGAAAATATGTCGTGAATGAGATCCAGGCGCTGAGACGCATACAGCTTCTTGGCATTGTTCAATTTCATGGAAAGCGCCGAGATATGGTTTTCGATCTCAGCCCGTCTTGTGACAAAGTCACAAAAAAAGCCTTCTCTCAGCTTTTGTTTGTCCTCACTCTTCATGGTTGTTGGGCCAGGGCTGTCTCCAATTTCAATGACTTCAGCCGGGGTGGGCTCGGGCTCCATCTCAAGCCTGGAGGTGTCATCCAACGCCATGGGACGATCACCTTCATCCTCATTGGAGTTGAACTCCATACTCACCATGCCTCCGAGCGCCTTAGCCTCCTCACTCTCTTCAACTTCCGGATTCTCCTCTCTGGTGCCGTTTTGCACATCGTGATCAAGAGCATCAAGATCATGTTTTTCCAACTCCTCCTCCCCTTCTCCGTTCACATCCATGAGTGCCGCATCCATGTCATCATTCACACCCTCCTCCTCCTCCTCCACCTCGACATCGGAATCGGACACATCGATCTCTTCATCCAGGTCTGCATCGTTGTCACCAAAGACCTGGCTGTCGGGCTCCTGAGTCTGCGAGTCATTGTGGAGGTTTTTCTCCTGGCAGTTGGCGCTAGAGCTGCGGGGGTCAAGAAGCCATGTAGCAGTAGCATTGTATTCAACATGCTAGTGGGTAAAATACAGAAGTAGTGTTTCCCTTGCTCATGAATCCTCCAATGGAATTGAAAGTTGATGGTTCACGCTATGTATGCATCGCCATCTAGGACCATGAACCTTTAAATCCCAACACTTGCCATCAACAAGTTAACTGTTGAGCCAACATTGAACAGCTACAGTGAGAACACACTGGGATTGGACAAGTCCTCAGGATCGAAGACCAAGGCCAAGAGCCTCCTAAACAGCTTTCCCCTGCAAAGTTGATCACGCTGGAGCTTTCGCTTAACCAAGACCAAGAATGCCTTGGCAAGCTTAGCTTGCTTCTTGACCAGTTTGTTGGATGGTGTAGAGACCTTCGACTTCAAGTACAGCTGTTTGATCCTTGAGTGGGCTTTTGAAAGCCAAAAGAGAGAGTATAATCTTGCAGCAATTGATCAGGAGGTGTTTGAAGTAAGGTAATTTTCCCATGTTTCTTTCAGGGAAACTAAAACAAAAACACTTCAAACATGTTGTGAGTCCAGCAAAGTGTCATCTGTTCGATGTGAGGAACGCAATGCATCCCCACTTGTCCAGGCGGGTCTTGGAGTCTTCGAACCAAGGGTTTGAGAGCTTCAAAGTTATGCTCACCACACTCCACATTCACACGGACATCCGCTTCGGTCGGAACGGGCACGAGCAGCTTCCCTTGCTCACGAATCCGTTGCCGAACGATTTGGGAATCATCCCATTCATCAACCACTCCCTTCAAAGAAGCCATGGGACAGGGCTGGCTGAGCACCAAGCTTGGGCAAAAAAAGGTCTGGGGATGGAAGAGAACAAGCTGCATGTTTGCAGTCACAATCCCCAAGATGGCAGTTGACTTGTTGTTTTCAAGATGGCTCCATTGATACTTCCATTGATTTTACAACACACCATCAAAGTGCCTAAGAACTTGGGTCCCCCAAGTCAAGTTTAGAGCTATCATCTCCTGCCAAAGACCGCCATCAACTCATTCAACTCCAGCTGGCTGAGGTCCCAGACCCTTCAACCAGACACGCGGCCCAGCGCGGGCCGGAAAAAGATGCTGCACGCCGCAGCTGTGGCCGGCAGGGTGATGGGACACGATGCTGGGCAAGGATCCCGCCCAAGACCGATCGATGATGATAGGGATTGTTTCATGATAAGGTCATGGTAGTCATGTGGGTGATACTGATCCTAGGTGTTCAAAGGTTGATCCTGAACAATGGATGCCACCAATCTTCAAAAAAAGGTCTTTTCCAAAATACGCCCTTTTGGTCAAAAGGCAGCCTTTCGAAGCGAGGGACGAATCTTGAAAGTGACCTTCAAAAACGAAGGACATTCAGGATGCAGGTATATATAGATTTGGAAATAAATAGGAAAGTATATATAGATCATATAGATCCCACTAAAAATGTATTGGAAACCGTGCCACTATCTATTCGGGGATCGCTAGTGGGATCACTATACAGAGGTTCAGTTTCTATGATTGATTGGCTTAGCGTACAGCAAACCTCGGTGAGTGACCCCGTCGCCCAGAACATATTTGTGGAGCTGATGTTCATGAAACACGGGTGGTCTTGCACCTTCCTTCGTGGAGCATCACTTCCTTTCTTTAAAAGTGGGTTGGGACCTGCGAATTCAGGTGTTCGGCGTCGTTGACTTATAGAAATCTCTATAGAACTTGTCTCATTTTGCTTAATAAATTGGAGCGTAGCTTCAATCGATTTCAACGGGAGGCGCCCATATGGGTGACTGTCGGTCCACGACTCGCCCGTCACGAACTTGTGCCGCCCACTTCCGTCGGTCTCGCGATCGCCGGCCGGTCACGCTGTGCTGCTGATCGGCTGCCGGCAGTCTTCGGCCCAAGCCTAGTGGCGTTCGCCAGCGTGGGGCTCTTTTTGCTAGATAGGAGAAGGACGCACTCTCGAGGACGGCTCCGTCGAGAAAAGCTTTGGTCGTGATGCGCCACGGATGCACATCACGGATCGATCCGGATGCACGGTTTCGGACGGTTTTCGGAGGTCACACGATGGATGCACGTGGGTGTCACACGGATGTGCTTCTTCTATGTTTGTTTGTGGAAAACGGTCGCGAGGCGGAAGAAACGGTCGCGAGATAACGATGGCGCGGCAGGTTCTGCATCTTGGTACCGCATCAATGTGCACTTCTCCAAGATTTGGCTACTCTCCAAATCAGGCGTGGGGGAAGAAAGTCTGACGCGGAGAGATGCGAGTGATCCCCAAGATACCCCAAGGACGTGCCCGGGAAATCACTGGAAAAAACATATGCATGAATCATAATCGAACATACGTGAAAACACCACATCACCTTATTCCATAGCACGGATGCTGTTGTACCTCCAAGATGTTCTTAGGTGCGAAGCAAGCCGCCTGTTGATTTTTTTCGACCAACTTTGAGGCCGCTTCGTCGGCCCTGCGGAGCTTCTTGCTGAAGCACGGCTTCCTGCGACGCGAACGACGGCGCTGCTCCAGCGAACGAGTGCAGCCGATCCATGTGGCTGCCCAGCGACCTGGATGCAGGAAGAGCCAAACTCGAGCATAGATATCCCAGACCATCGGACTGGAAGATATGTTGTACATTGAACCTGTTGAACATCTTAAAATCATTATTTTATATGAAATCATATTAACTAAGAGGTTTCACACTCCCAAACTTTTTTGTTACAGAGCCAAGCCGGCATTATATAGCAATATTTGCAGAGCTTCCATCACCAGACACTTCCATGTTTCAGTAGTATAATGCAATAGATCATGAATAACTACACACTGTATCGTCCTAAACCCCAAACAAATCCTGCCTGACTTCAGATCGAACAAGAACTGGTCAACCTCTTCCACATTCATTTGGGAGTAGAGAAAGTAATCCTTGATTACGTTCAAACGAATCCAATTGGGTTCAATCAATTTCCAGTCAACTATTCACTCTCGGAGTCATGCACATGGCAGTGTAGTTCACCACCTGTTTCACAGCGTCTTGGCATCCTCATGTGCATCCTTTCAAGGCCATGCCATCCACGTAACCGGGAGTCGTTCAAGCGAGTGTATCAGCATGTATATAATTACCCTGGGGGATCCAGTCGTACCTTCTCAGAAGGTGGGACATGGGGTGGGTGCCAGGAGGGTCCAGGTGCCTTTTGACAAGGTACTTGGATCCCTAGGGATATATATATATATAATATATACATACAATGTAAATCAAACATCTCCAGCTACGTACAAGCAGGAGAGTCCTTTACTTCAGGGAGTGTACTTCTTCTTCGAGCTATCCCCACCCGGAACTCGTGGCAGTCCGGTCACGCCCTATTGTAGCATTGGTGTTGCCATTACTGGGGGACTGCCATATGTGCCGATCAGTCCATGGGGGTTGTAAATATGACACAAGAACAATGTGGAGCTTTTGGGGGTATGACTTGGTGTTGTCATTGCGTGTTGTTTGTGTATGTGTCATTGCTTCTTGTTACTTGTTTGTTATCGTGGTGTTGTTCTTATGTTCAGTGTTGTCATTGTGTGGTGAGTTTTCAGTGTTGCCTTTTATTTTGTTTGTCGTTGCACCGGGTTTCTGCACTGCAGCGGAGGTCATTGATGGAGTCGTGTCCAAACGAACAGTGGGGTATGCTTCTTCAGTTCGTGACCCGAACGAGTTGGAGTCCCAGCCTACATGACGAAAACTTCCAGTGACCTTATTCCGTGACCCCCCAAGGTCAAGTTCGGTCACGGGTTCGGGTTCAGAACCGAAGGATACCGAAGGATACCGCGTGTGTTCTCCCGAACCCCTTGGGGCGCCCCCCCCCGAGGCTGGGAGATGCACTGGTCTTGGAGTTGCTCCTGGAAGCCGGTGCCGATCCCTTCGTCCTTTACCAAGGCCCCGGTCGTCGAAGGGTCTTTCACGCGGCGAAGACGTCGTGAAGACGCAGGTTGACACCGCCATGGTTGGAAGGGGCGTTGGAAGTGGAAGTTTTGGGCATCTCCCAAAAAGTTTCCAATCCAGCCGCATGTGTGTTTTCAAGTTCTTTCAAAGAAAGTTCTAGGCTCACCATGTTTGCCATGCCAAGAGGAGTCCCGCATGACAAGCTGAATCCTTGATTCTTTCAAGTCAGTGAGCCAGTTCTTTGTTTCGTCAGCCTGAGTTTCAAAGAAGGTCACATACATCGCTGGGTGGTGGAAGTTGTTAAAGTGTAAAGCTGGACGACGCGCACCAGCGTCGTGAAGAACTGGCATATGACTCCCTTTTTCAGGCCAGGGGTGGTTGAAAAGGGATGGATGTAGATTAAATACCTATACTATAGAGAGCTGAGAGGGATGTGAAAGAGTGTCCACAGTACTCGTGCAGGGTAGTCTGACTCAGGAGAGCCCGGTTTCGGAAGGTGCTGGTACTGGAAATCCTGCTTTTTGCTTTGGAGTTGTTGAGCAAACCCTTCTATCAGGCACTTGAAGGCGTGGAAACACATGGAAACACCTTCTACTTCACAAAGCTGATTCATTTGTTCATGCAGTTATTTATCAGCTTGCTCTGGGCAGAGAATACTTGTCTATCGGATCTATCGCGAACAAGAGAATGCCCCTCTTCGATTCCAGTGAGTACCATGGCGGGGTATTTTCTTGCACTTAAAGGATCGACTGATTCAGTCCATTCCTGGTCAGAAACACGTCCCGACCATTGGATCTTATTTGAACTCCAACCTGCCCAAGCACTGTCTTGGGCCACACTCCGACATGCAGGTCAGTCGCCGCTCGAGATTGCCAAGTCGCAGAACCAGGAGCTTACCGCAGGGGCATTGAGAAAAAGAAAGACATCCAGGATCATCAGCAACAGGACCCTGTAAGTCCTTGGAAACTCAGTGTCAACGCAATCCGTCCTTGCCGCCCCCACACACACACACTTATGAAATCTTATGAATTTGCGTACTGAACTGAAAGCGGTTTGCCATGGTTTGCCACTTGCCAGCCTAAGTGAAAAACCTAAGGTTCCAGGCTTCCAGGTAAACAACACACCAATTGACTGCCCTCACCTCCAAGTTCAAACTGCAAGCTCAAAAGCAAGTCAAGTGCGTGACTGCCGATGCAAACAGGCGCAATGGCCGGAAATCTTGTTGTAGTTACAAGCAGGGCCCACGAGGAATTTGCTCTGGTAAAGCTGCAGGTACGCCGAGTTGATCAGACTCGGTATCAAATGATTGTGGTAGCTTCGTTGAGTGCGGTCCCACAATCATGCCGCGCTCCCCTGCGATGAAAAGATTCAAGAACACAATCCTACAGGATCCCTGTAATTCCAAGGGGTACACACACACACACACACGCCTCCCCGAGGGGAGGCGTTCCTTTTCAAAGCGTCCAGGGACACTCAAACAGTAAAAGAGGTGCTCCCAGCTATGACGCAAGCATCCAGGGACACCCCAGAGGAAAAAAGAGAGAGAGAGAGAGAAATCTAAGGTCCCGACAGACTCCAACGAGTCTTGAACAAGCTTCGGCCGCTGCGGCCACGTACGCCGTGCCAAAATGGCTGGCTGCTTTGACCGCTACTGTCATACAGGCATAAGCCAGCTTAGAACTCAATAGTTCAACAAATCTTGGCAAGTAACTTTGGCCGAAGCCTACTTCGCCCGCTCTGGGCACGTACATCTCCGGGCAGGGGAGATAAAGACGAACCCCGGTTCGACGGGCATGAAGCCAGACACACTTATGAATTTGCGTACTGAACTGAAAGCGGTTTGCAACTCGCCAGCCTAAGTGAAAAAACTAAGGTTCCAGGTAAACAACACACCAAGTGACTGCCCTCTCCTCCAAGTTCAAACTGCAAGCTCAAAAGCAAGATCAAGTGCGTGACTGCCGATGCAAAAAGGTGTGCAATGGCTGGAAATCTTGTTCTAGTTACAAGCAGGGCCCACGAGGAATTTGCTCCGAGTTGATCAGACTCGGTATCCCATGATTGCGATAGCTTCGTTGAGTGCGGTCCCACAATCATGCCGCGCTCCCCTGCGATGGAAAGATTCAAGAACACAATCCTACATCCCTGTGATTCCAAGGGGTACACACACATCGCAACCCTAAAAAGAAGTCAGCGCCCAGAGATTTCTGGCGCCCCCCTTTTGACGGGTGGATCAGCATGTTTTTGTTCAAAGGATTGCACAAGCCAGACCACTTTCATGATTTTTCAGGTGCGTTCCTAGATGAAACAGACCACCTGTGTCACCACGTGATGTTTCCTGCTGGGCCTGCGCAAACGATACCAGGACACCCGTTTAGGGGTGTCTATTGATAGCCCCTTAGAGGTTAAGGGGTGTCCATTAACCACCCCTTGTGGGTCCTAGTATTTTTAACTCTTGTTCGTTTCTTTGTGAGTCAAATGGCCCGTGGTTTCCTAGACATGGTTGCTGTCAAAACGCATGAAACACGGCATCCTGCCATGACAGATGTGGACTCGCTTGCCCAGTGACCCAACTTAACGATTCGGCCAGCAGATGAGAATTTGATGTTTCTATGCACGTGTTTCTCCAATGGTCGCATGCCGCTGCGCTGGGGTTCTACAGCTGTCATTCACCAGTAGGTCAACCAACTACAGCTGTAGCTGCTATATGATAATTTGGATTCATTTGAATTCATTTGTGATAATTTGTGTTTCTTTTGTGCTTTTCTCCAGGAGGACTCCCACTCTGATTGCATTGAACTTTTGGTTTCCGCGCTCACGGTGACGTCTGAGTTGGTTTGATTTGGCGACTCCCGCCCCGCCGCAGCGTCCCCGTCGTGCACGGTGCGTCCCGCCGCAAAGAGCTCGGTGCGACGGACCGACGGAGACTTCGGTGGTCGAGTGATCGGTCGGGCAGTGAAGTGGAACCTTCTATTGGACCCCTGCGAAGGTGTTCGGGCCGACCCCTGTCGGCGTTAGAGCCCAGTCGGAGAGCTGTCGCAGGCCGCAGGAAAACACATACGTGTGATTGAAGTGTACGGATGTCGGACATGCATGAAAAGACGCTGTAAAGGTTTGAGAGTCCAGGGGGTATTTCCATTCTTTGCGCATCAAAGGTTGATCTTGCAGGCTTGCAGGCCGTGGTTTCTCGAAAACGGTCATTTTAAGTTCAGCCTGGTTTTGTTTCAGTTTCGGGGTGATGTGTATCTTCCCCCACTGGATGAATGTCCCTTCCTGCGAAGATGTTTTTGATGTGTTTTTTCATTGTTTCCCAGAAAGAAATCCTGTAGATAGGCAAGTTCTGTCAAGAACTTCAAGAACTGTTTTGAACCAGGGGATCATCGAACACCAGCGGCGAGGGAAAGTGGTGGAGTCGCATATCTTGATGCGAAAGTACGCGCACCGTCTTTTGCACTAGCCGTGAACAGCAGCAGTGCAAACATCAAATTCACTGAGAATCCAAAATGCCCGAGCTTTACAACTCCACCATGTGCGTTTTCCCTGCACGGTTTCAAGTTCGGTGCATGATTGTAATTGCTGGTACAGAAAAATGATTTGAACCTTTTTAGGTGATGTCACAATCGGATGCATTTGTCTTGGGATAGCTCTTTTGTCCAATCGTTCCAGATATGGCTGTGGGTCAAAACTGGGCACCCTGGGTTGACCACGGAAAAACCATCAGAATGTTCTACTATGGAGGTCAACCTACCCTGGTTTGGTGGGGGAGGTTGAGTTTTTTCAGTCACTAACTGCGGCGCCGGCTCTGCTAACCATCTGGGTTGCACATGTTTGGACCCTCTGAACGATTGTACCAAACGAAAGTATGTTTGATTAGAGTAGATTAGAGTCTTTGGACATGGCCGACTCATTAAAGGTCCTATAACGGTGTACGTTGTTTGAACGGCTGGGGTTTGCATGTCGAATCGACATGTGCTTCATGTGCTTCCCTCACAGCCAATCCAACGTCCGGTCCGTGCCCTTCGCAGCGCGAGACTTCTCCTCTTCGTCCTATAGACGGGCCAAAACCCACCTAAAGCACCAAACCTCAGGAGGTCGGCCAGGAGCCCTAGGAGTTGGGGGGGCGGCGACCCGGCTGAACGTTTGTTCGGCTCGCCTTTTCTGTCACCCAGGCTTCAAGACTCGCAAAAGGCTTCAGAGAGACGAGGCTTTCAGGTACATAGCTAGCACAAATGGATATAAATGGATGTTTCATGTACAGTACAGATCTAGTCCAGTCCCATGGATTCTTTGAAAGAGCTCAAGAGCCACCAACCCCTTGTCAAGTTGGACCATCTCAGTTCTTTTCGGAACCTCCATGTCCGGCTCAGCCGTGCGTTTTCCGGTTCCTCACCGTGCCAACGTGTCACTTGGATTCTCATTCCGGTCCAACGGTGAAGACCCCGACCGTCCGTCGGGATCTCTACACGGTCGACCGGAGCGGGCGTCTTTGCATGGCTGCGACTTGGAGCGTTGACACTGCCGCGCGTTTGGAGCGTTCAGTTTCATTCGCCGCTGGCGCGACCGACCTCCACCGATCTAAGATTATGTTTTTAGTCTTTCTGTTGTGTTTTTCTTTTGGGGCGGGTGTACGTGTGTCTCCAAGGAGAATGAGAATGACCGCATCTCTTCTAACTACATTTAATTGTACAGTAAGCAGGGGCGTGTGACACTCTTATCCTATCACACGCAACGAAGCTGTGGATAAGAGTGGGAAGGGAAACTTGGCCAGTTTCCTGTACCTGCATGATAGTTAACCCTTTCAAAAGTGCTAATGCGTGTTGTTGCAACCTTCTGTTTGACCGACCCAGCATTTCCTGCCGTTGACTCAAGTCAAGAGTCAAGTGCTAATATTCAGTAACTAGCTTCTGGAATTCCAAACTGATAGAGCTCTTGCGAGCATGGATCTAAGTGTGTGCGGCAACAGGGTCCCACAGAGGTCTGTTGTGTGATCCCTACGGGGCACGTTGAGCATAGACCCTTAAGGGGGATTTGTCAGTGATTGCTCGTCTTGCTTGCCTCTCTCCTGAACAGCCGCTTGCTCGAAATTGCAGAATGTATGCCGCAGGGCCCACTGAAACCACTCCGGAGAATGTCATGACATGCTGCTATAATGTACGTAGTCTGTAGTCAGCTTGTACTTCAAGTTTCTTTCCTTCTTTCGGCTTCTCTTGGTTTTGTAGGTCTTTCTTCGGTTCGAATGGCTTTTTTCAGGTGTAATGGAGGCTTTTCAGTCAAGAGTGCATCGGTTTCGGCTTTCTGGCCCGTGCCTTCAGGCCAGTGCCTTTCACCCCCCCCCCCCTCTCACCCCCCCCTTTCTTTCCCTGCCTTTTTCGTTTGTTACTTGCCCGGAGGGTGGTTAGCTTTCACTTATAACCTAAGTTATGACTACCCCTAACATACTCATACGCTTTGTCATAAGTCTGCTAACCTCTGTAAGGTTTAGCTTTGAATCAGCTTTCACTTAGCTACGCCTATAGGACTTATAAATACTTAGGTGTGACTTAGCTAAGTCCAAACATAAGTCAGCTAAATCTAAATTGGACTTAGCTTTGATTTATAAATGACTTACTAAGTCAAAGCTAAGTCCAACCTAAGTCCGACCTAAGTCCAAGCTAAGTCCAAGCTTGAAAACAATAATATTTGAGTCTGTGTCTTTCAAGAAAATACATTGCTCAACACATGCGGCTTTGCTGCGCTCGCTTTTCTCACGATATCTGTTTACATGCCGGCTTGGCCGCGTGATTTTCTTTTGTTTGTGTTGTTTGTAATCAAATGTAATCAACAAGCTCAGTTATTGGGCTCGGAGGTATACCATGCCACATGACTCAATCAAGTCCCGTTTCTGAAGCAAGCAGTTGATAATGGCAGCGTGGTTGGGGACATGACCTGACTGATCATTGGTTGCATAACCTGCATCCCTATCAACCGGCTGCGACCGGACATCTTCTACTTTGCAAAGCCCCAAGGCATGGTCGAGCCCTAGAAAGGACTGTGTTGTTGCCAAAAAGTAATTGCAAATGTCAGCTTTGAGTAAAGAAAGGGCGCCTGCACCCGCTCCCTTAGGCAAAGTCACAACAGGCCGCCCCGCGGCACCAGGTCCGGTGCGGCTGGTCGACGTGCGACCTCCGGCACAGGCTGGGAAGAGAAACACGCCGGAGAGACCCCGTTTGGCAAGAGCCAGGAGAGCCGCACAGAAATGTGCGCTCACCTCACCGCCCTGCTCAGCCGCAAGACGGCCAGGCCGCAGGAGGTCGGAGCAACAGGGCAGAGTGGAGCGCGTATTTCCGACAGCAAAGTCCTCCAACGGTTTAGCGCAGATAGAACCAGTCGACCCACAGATATGAAATAGTGATCTTTCTTTGTGGATACGGTTTGTTTTGGGTATGGTCACCCAACGTACAACATTGCCTGAGGGAGTCACGGCAAAAAAACTTTGCGAAAACCCTCGCGGCATTTCCCTATCGTAAGTATTTAGAACGGAAAAGTGAGAAGCCAACGTCACACGTAGGATCCCTATATTTTCCGTGTCCTGGGGAATTCTCGTCCGCTTCGCATTGGAGCCCGGCCAGCGGGTCGGCGGCCCTCTGTCGGTGGCAGGAAGAGGACGCGTGGAGGGTGAGCGGCGGACCGTCGCTGGAGCGACGCCGCCCCTCGTGCTGGCCCCGGCCTGTCGGCCCGAGGAGAAATGCACGGGGTACGAGGACTGGGCCTGCTGCTTCTGCCCGTCACGAAGCGGCGCGGCTGCCCGCGTGCACCCGACACGGGGCGAAAGCAAGTGCATGTTCTGCTGTGGAGTGCAGATGCAGAACATGCACGAGGCCGGCTGGTCCAACGGGCTCACAGCGGCCCTGGAGAGGTTCTGCGCGGCGAGCCCGGGCGTTTACTTCGCAGCGCTCGACCGGGTCCGGCACTTCCTTGGCCAAGAGGCCGCGAAGGAGTACGCGGAACGCAGCCAGCTGTGAAACACAGAGACGCAAAGCAAAAGAAAAGCCGGGCGGGACGGGGGGCCACGGCGTGGGACACCGTGGCAGCATCTCCTCGCCCACTGCGAGGAGGTGCTGGTCGTCCCGGGGGTGATCGACAAAGCCCTCGAATAGGATCGGGGATTGAAAAAATTCAATCTTGTCATATATTTAAATATTGATATTATTGGGTATCAATCTCTTGGTTTTGACTGGTTTTAGCATGTTTGAAACATAGAACTAACTAAATATCGATATTTTTGTGACTTTTCCTAGGGTTAAAGATCAATATCAATATTATTGAAAGGAAATATCAATATTTTATGACTATTGGCACACATGCATCCTATGCACTTCTGCAGTGCTTATCCAATCAGTTCTGCAACTTCAAAAGTTGAATTGCTATTCTCTTGCAAGTCTTTTTTCACACATGGCTTTGCCACAACCTGATGTACATCATCAGCCTGTATTTTTCAGCAACTTTGACTGATTCCAAAGCAGCAGCTGTGAGCTAACTTTGCTAGTCTTCCAACAAAGTCTTCGGACCAGAAACACCAAGTGTATTTGGGGTTACCAAATTTGAAGCTGGTAGCCAGATGCTTCCCCATGTGAAATTTAATTGTGGTGTGCCACATCATGTCTGTGGGCCTGTTCAACTGCAAGTGTTTGTAGTAGGCAAGCAGCTCTGTCATGCAGTCTTCAGCTTTTGCAACTTGCAAAGCAGTTGGGTGCCTGCCACAGCTGTCCAGGAGGTCTGTGAACTTTGCCATGCATTCACACAAACCAAGGATTGAATCCGAAGCTTCATCTTCTGTATGGCACTCAACTGCCAGCTGTGCAAACACATGCACCAAGCTCTTGCACTCCCCTGCTTTCAGCTTGAAGAAAGGCTTCTCTTGGTGAGGCCTGTCTGCATTGATGAACATTGAGCTCTTGAAGAAAGACAGCTTGTTCCCAATGCCCAGCTCTTTGTACAAAGCTTGCATCCTGCTCCAGATGTAGGCTATTTTGTCTCTCAGTGATTTCCTTCCTCTCATTGTTCCAATGGGGCAGGTGCAAACTACGTACCATTCTTGATCCCCCAGTATGTTCCAAAGCAAGAACCTCCATGTGCCAGCAATTGGTGAGCCATGAGCTGTCACACCTTTCTGCAAGTTGAGGCAAGATGGCACAATCTCAGCCCAAATGTGTTCCCAGGTAGAATTTGTAGAGCATTGGGTATGCAAACAGCAATAGGGACGATTCCAGAGAAGGCCCTAGGTTAAGAGCTGAGCCCAAGACAATGTCATAATTGACCTTCCATCAACAAATTCAACACCATCCCCATGCAGCCATATGGGGATTGCGTGACACAAATAATTTCTTTGCAAGTTGGCTTCCTTGTAGATCATTTGCAGCCTGGGGTCATTTTCATTGATGCTTTCCCAGAAAGCAGGCGCCAGCTGAGGCTTCAATATCTCATCGAACAGCTCACTCAACAACAGAGACTGGGTCAAACCATGCAAAGTCTGCCTGCTCAGCCTTGGATGTCCTAGGGTTCCAGCATGGGATGTTCTGTGACACATGTGGCAAAGCAAATGTAGCTTTGCTTTCTTTGGTGATGAAATTCTTCAAGTCCCTGCTGATATTGTTGGGGCATGTTCCCCATGCACCTGTAGAAGCCAGCTTCACCACTGCTTCATGGTTTAGCCCATCTTTGTGGGCAGCCTGTGCAATTGCTTGGCAAGCGCTGGCTGAGATCTCATTTATGCCCCACAAATGCACCAAGTGAAGTCAACAAAGATGACTCAGCAGCAGGTCTGCTTGCCCTATGGCTGCTGTGACCTCCATAGTTGGCCAGCTCTTGCTTGTAACCTGGCATTGTGCCCCAAACCCTGCAGGCAGCCAAGCCCATGGACTGTGACTTGGAACAGCAGGACCTCTTCTGCAGAGGTGGTAGTGAACAAATGTTCATGTACTTACTGCCACCTCTTCTGCAGAGGTAGGTTCAACAACATGTGCTTGTTGAGAAACAAACCCCTCAGCCAGACACTTTTGCAGCCCCTGCTTGCTGACTGGTGTGTGAGTTCCTTCAGCAGGCTCACTTGGCTGGGCAAGAACTCACCTAGCTTGAGTTCTTGAACTGCTTATCAAAGCCATCCCTCAATGCCACCACTTCTTTCTGCACATCCTGGAACTTCTGGTTTGTCCAGGTGTCTGCATTCTCCACTGTCACCTTGTAGTCCTCCATCTTCTTTATTGCTTCAGCTATAGCCTTCTTTCCCTCCTCACTGGCTGCTTCAAACCCCAAGCAGCCAAGCTGCAAAATGCTCTTGTTGACCAAAGCCTTCAAAGCAGTCACTTTCTTTTTGTCAACTGTGGCATTGGGGTCAACCTTGGCTTTCCCTTTTCCCTTCCCACCAGATTGCCCACCTTTGGGCAACATGGTGTTTTCACCTGGTCCACCACCTTTGTGCAGGCCTTTAGCAGACATGGCAGGGCCAAACAGGTGCAAGTCATTGAAGGAGGCAATATTTCCAAAGGCATTCCATGCCTGGGCCCACTCCTCCTGATGCTTCTCTGCATGCTCTGGTTGCATCATGGCGCTGTTTTTTTGCTCCATGCCCTTGCTCCTTTCAATGGACCTGGTGGTCTTCACATTGTTGTTGTCTTTCAGCTCCCACACTCCAGGTGGGTCTGGGCATTCCCTTTGTGAGAGCCTGCCACTCATGATGTGCATGTCAATTTCTTCTCCGGTCCTTTTGGTCATCATGGTGGTCCATGAGACCCATTCATCAGTCTTGGTCAAAGACTGCTTTCCAGACACTGTGTGTTTCATTTCCTGCCAAACCTCTTGCATGGTAGGGTCCAAAGCCAAAGTGGCAACTGATGCCACTGAAGCCACCTCAGGGTTGTTCTTTTTGGCAGTTGTGAACCTACCATTGAGCTTGTTCCAATCTTTGACACCCAAAGACTGGTTCAGGATTTCAAGCTTCTCATTCAGAGGCATGTCAGAGCCCCTCACCAGGGCAAGCTTTGCATCCAAGGAATCAGACTTGGAAAGCAGACTCTTCAAATCACTATCCACCTTCAAAGCACTCTCTGCATCTGCTGTCTTGGCCCCCCCCTTCTGTGCCCTCAGCTGCCCTGGTGGCTTCGCGCTGTGCCATCTGACAATGGTTCCTTGTCATTTGGAACTGGTGGCTCACCATCTGCTTGGCTAGCAGAGGTGGTGTTTTTGGGACACCTGCAGGATGCTTCGGGTGCAACTTGGAATTGGAAGATATAGAGAGGGCCTTTGAAACACTCTCTCGGCTAGTTAGGGTTTGCTACCACCCTAAGTTGGGTCTATGTGACTGCCGTGGCTTGGGAGCGTGCTAAAGTTATTACCCTGGTGAGATCATTGACCTCTCGAACCAAAATTGGGGGTGGTATTCCCCCAAGTGAAGCACAATACACATGGAATGACTAATCTAGAACAGGGTGTACGTTTTTTTGAGGGACACTGAAGGTCAGGCAACAAAAATAGTTTGTGAAAACTTCATATAAAACTGGAAGGCGCGACCTGTTTGCCCTTGTTTGATATGTTCATTACAAGACTCTTCCACAGAAGAGATGCATACCTGGACCTGACTTCAATTACCTTGCTTGGAACATGGGACGACCCTACAAAGCAGGTACGTAAGTACCCATTTGTCCGAGGTATGAAATGAGTCTTCAGGTGGATTTCTTTTTGTTTCATTTTTTCATTTGATTGCTCAAAACAAGGGTCACCCAACTAACACCCCCCACAACAAGGGTCGTCATGTGTTCCAAACATCATCGATCTTGGACGTCACCGGTGGTTAACCGCATCGAGGTGCAGCCAACTCAAGGAGCCTGGTTTTTGCGTGGATGGCTGGACCCAATGCATGGTCCAGCCAATCCGGATCAGCGATGTGAGGTCCGGCCTTTGAGGTCCGGCGTCAAGGCAATCAGTGGAGAGGGACACGGACGCACGCGGACCGACCAGGCGGCCTGGTGCGACGAGGATGACATGGTCCGGAGCGACATGTCGGACATGTTCAGCGTGGTTTTGGTTGCGTAGATCCTTTGATGTTGGGATCTTTGCCAAAACACCATCCAACACCCATTTCAGAAGGTGATTGGAAAGCACGACGGGATGAAGAGGGGGATCTATGTTTGAACTGGGTTGTGCTGCTTTAGGAAGTGCTTCACCCACTTGCTGAAAAGTGGTTAAGCCTTTCTTGCGACTTGGTTTCCCCACTCAATATGATAATGAAGAGCCAGGACCTGGGTCCCAAATCCCGACGTGACGGTCTTGGGGTTCGGTTCAAGTTGTTTTTTTGTTTCTGTTTAGGAGCGAACCGTCGAAGAAGAGCAGAGCGGCATAGAGCGGCTCTGGCTTCTACGGATGTTGCACCGGTGGCATCCAGGATCGATGGAACACATGGAAAAGGTGATGAACTATGCTGGATGGTTTCGTCCAGGGCTAACTCTCCTGGATTGTTATAGTATGTTATAGTGTTGTGAATGTTGCTAATTTATCCTGGTTATTATGCACCAGATGCCCGGCATCCAGAGTCAGCTCGGGTATCCGGACTCAGCCTTTACCTGGTGACGAACACATCACCCCCTCGAGGCACTGTACCGTTGGATCGTTGGGTTCCGTTCTAGTGCCCTGGTGCCAATGGGCGTGTTTTTTTGAACATGTTTTTTTCATCTCCACTGGTGGATTGAAATCGACACTCTGGTCGTAGGTCGTTGTAAATTGAATGCAGAAAATCCCGCTGGTCAGTCGAGTGGTCGCAGTTTCTCAGCTCAGTGGATCCAGTATCATAACCATGGACTGAACGGAACGGGCCCCTGGTTCCTTACTATAGTGGTAACTGGGATCCAGTGGGTATGCCCTCAAAACTCAAAACCATTAAACATAAAGGTTATCACATACAAAAGCCATGATTGTTGCTAGGGAAATCCAGGATTTTGATGGTTTTGGGGGCCCTGGTATATATATATATATACTTGCGTGATAATATACTTTAAATATCTTTAAATATATCCTCTCCTGGAAGCTTCTACAAAGCCTAGCCAACTTGTTTGAACTCCATCGTCATGATGCCATGGCTATGACATACGTTGAAGGATATAGGACACCTCGGACAAATTCTGTTTAAGTTGTGTGTAGGCTTTTCCTTCCATCGACCATAGGATTGGATTCAGTACGCAGCATGTTTTTCTCAGATAGCCCATAGGCCTGTTAGGCCTTTTTCGTTCAAGTCAGGTAGCCCAGCACTGATCAATCCGATAAATCCCAGACACTGCATGGGACTGACATATTTAACTACATTGACCCCAACTTCAACCACCCCAACTGATTGGTCAATGTCACAGATTATATAAATTGTTTGGGAATTTCTAGTGACTCAAACATCGGTTGTTAGGTGTAGTCAAAGTCACAACCCGGTCCTGACAGATGTCTTGGCCCATGTCGATATATGGACCTAAAAAAACACGCAAAAACAATGTTCGTTTTAAAATACAACATCCCCTAGGGCTCCAGTCGTACCTCCTCAGAAGGTATTTGGACCCTCTGAACCCAACCCAAACACCTTCTTAGAAGGCACTTGAAGCCCTAGGGGTCCTTATTACTAGTCTACAACTTCGCTTCAAATACCGCTCCTTGGGCGTCGCTTCCATGCGAAATCGAAATCGGAGGCTTGTTCTCCCATGAGCCATGCCATACGCCCTGAGCTCCATTCCCCACCAAACAAAACGAAAAAAAATCGACAAAAGACCATTTTCCGTCCATCAGTTTTCTGTGTTTTAACACTCTGAAAACGTTCGCTCCCTCCACTGATGGCCTTTGTCGCAGTCTCACGCCGCGTCACATTGTGCGTCTCCCGCGTGACGCGTGGCTTTCACGAACTTCCCCGGCATGTTCCACCGGACGTGGGGACGTGCTTGTCCTCTGAGGAAGCACCGATCGTGCATCGGCAGTCCCCCAGTGGTTCAGTCATCGACGAGAAGTTCAAAGAACTCACTTCTGTTTCTCGAGCTTTCGCAACAAATGGCAACCAGCACATGGAGGGTATAGTACTTCCTGTCCTCATTGTGGCATGTCGTGACTTATGGACTTTTGTGGAGTAAGCAGCGAAGAGAGCAAAGCAGGGGGAAGCTGTAAGAGGGAATGTTCGCCACACCAAAGTTCCATGTTCTGACCAGATACCCTCCCACCGCTGAGGAGAAGAATTTCAACAAATCCACGTATCTTTTTGTTTTTTGAGGGAGGAGATAGTGGAGGGATACTTTGAGTGCGTGTTTGTTCTTTTCGTGGAGCAAACGTCCACGCCTGGTTCCACGTCAGCGTCCTGTTTTCTGATAGGAGGTCACTCTTTGATTCCTTTGGCCTGCTAGTTATGCTAGCTCGCGGGATTCCAAACATGTTAGAATCTCCTAGTGTGCAGCCTGTTTTTGCTTAGGGAATCACCTTTTGGTACCAATTCGTACTTTTTCCTAGTTCCCTAAACAAGAACGCAAATCCACCACAGCCAGGAGTTCTAGGTTGAAGTGGTGCAGAATCCACTGTGAAACCATGTGAAACCCTTTGGTGTTCTTTCAACCCTTTACCTACGCAGGAAGTGGTTGGAGGATCACCTGCAGGTCAACTTCTTTTCGGAAAGATGGGTGACGCCCCACTCAATATCCAACACATGGCAAGTTCGGTTCAGCTGTATTTTCCCCGGACCTCCGGCATCGGGAATCAGAAGTCTTTACTAGCACTTGTCAAGAACACCCCACCTCCCATGGTAAGGCAATGCTCGTAGGTGTTCACGCGGTCGAAGCGAACCACACCGGTTCAGATGGATGCTGGGACACGAAATCCACTTCTTTGGACCACCCAGTCACCCAGTGGGCGAAAATGTCCAGCGGTGGGTCAGGGTAGCTCTTGTGGGTCGTCTACACAAAGTGAGAAACCGGTTCCTGTCCCAGACACCCCCGTGGGACTGGTACATATGCCTGCATTGATCCCCGAAACCTCTTTTGGCCGCAGAAATTGGTTCCTTTCAGTCTCAAGTGCAGCTTCGCGGGACACTCTCTCAAGCCTATTTTTCAACGCAAGTGAGGTTGCATGAGCAGAAATTAACTGCCTCTCAAACAAACACCTTTAGTATCTTTGGTCAACAATGATAATGCACTTGTTCTCAGAATCCGGACCCGAACCAATGGGAAGGGTTTGGGTTCGTGTCCAGACCCTTGTGAAGAGGGAGTTTCAGGGCCAGTTCACTGCGAAGGTGTCAGGCACAAGAACTCTTAAGCTACATTGTCTTCCTCCCAACTCCGCAATTCACTGATCGCCAAAGAAATTGCGCATGACTTCGTGTAGCCCCAGTGCATTGATGTTCATCGTGTCGATGATTCCGGTGTGAAATCCATATTTTCCAACAGAGGTGGACAGTGACCTGAACTAGGACCCTACATGGATACCGAGCTAGGATAGTCTAAAGGGTTCTTCAACCTTTGCTGGTTGGTGTGCAGTCGTCGGCTCCCTGATTCACACCTGGACGACGAGGATGCCCTGCTGGGACTGGGACGTGCTTCGATGAGCGCTCTGCAAACTGCGGAGCCGACAAAAACAGTGCTATCCATGCCAGGCACAGCGCATGGGACGAGCATCAATGATAACGACATACGAACAGACGCCTGTTCAACCACCCCCAACTGATGGGTTAATGTATATCTACAAAATGTGAATATTACCAGTCCCATGGATTGTCGAACCTGAGCGCAGTGGCCATGTTGAACGAGGCGGAGATGACGAAGCGGCAAGACATCGCAGGTACCAGATGGTACCGGTGGGCGCAGAAGGACATTGTGGATCCATGTGACGGCCATGCTATGCCGTATTGAAAACTACATTGGGGTGGTTGAAAAGGGAGTTACTGTAATGCATGAAAAAAGAGCTCCATGACATGGATTCGCGGGGTGTGTACCAAACCATGCACCTTCCCAAATTTGAGGCTTTTTGGGAGGGCTTTACTGGAGCTTTGTTCTGATTTCTTCCCCTTCCCGGCATGAAATTCATGTTTTGCACACCGACACCTGTCACGTGTCACGCCGCCTGTCACCTCGCGAGTCACAACGGACGTCCCGTGCGTCGGCGGTGACGTACGATCTGGGGATCCGGAAGGAGGGACGGAGGACAACCGAAGCCACGCCACGGGCCAATGCGTGGTTTCCTGGGGGTGGTGGCGGTGGTTTCGGACCAGAGAGGGAGGGAGAGAGATCCAGGAGTGGATTCTGGGTAGATGTTTGATCGAATTGGCAGGAGGTGTGCAACTTTGGGGCCATCCCCCAAAAAAACAGGTCAAGCTGGACAAAAGGGCTTTTGGATGCTTTTGGGAAGAGCGCTTTGAATCTAGGACTTTAGGCCTTTGGTGGTGATTCTATGCGACAAGCAGCTGGCGAAGCCAGGGTACTGTGGATCTATTCGAAGTGTAAACTGGTGGTCTGAAGACCCGTATGAGGAACAAACCCCTTGACCAGTCGCCAGGTCGTCCCTTGAATTGAAGAGCCTCGTAGGGTGTATCCCATTAAAGATGTTCAAGATATCACTATTTTTGGTGAAGGGTGTGTAGTTTCCATCATGATGTACTGATAATGGGATATACCGAGATCATCGAACACGCTGCTTGGAATCCGACAAAGCCCAGAAACATAATTCACTTCACACACTCAGAAACGGAGGAACGGGTCACTCTGGCAGTGGTCACTCTAGAGGGATTTGAAATGGGTCTAACATAAATATACATAAGTTACATAAATAAATATATATACCTGCATCTTCCTAGGGTTGCATTTTTTTGCCTCTACTGGAAAAAATGGTTCTTGGAATTGGCGGCGGTTTTTCCATTTAGCGGCAGATTTGTTGTTTTCATGTTTTTTCACATCTAGCTGCTCAAGAGAAGCAGTGAAGCCGTGTCAATCATACATGAAACACATGTTTTGACACCTCCACCATCCCATGATTGAGCCCAACTCTTTTTTGAATCACAGCAGAGCGAATGATCCACTGGATCCATGTTCTCTTGGAGATCTTCATCTCCTGGCGGTGGGCCGGGCTTGTTTACAACAATGGGTGGCGAGTTCATTTGCTATCATGTGGCAATGCAATATGTGATAACATATGCACGTGCAGCATCATGCAGCTGGTTTTTGAAATCGACGCAAGGCTAAATCTGACCTTTTTCGTGGCTCAAAAGAACAACAGTTGTGACAAGGTGTTTGTGCAAACCTCTCTCCAGTGCTAGCCACTAGCTCTCACGATGGCTTTGGTCAAGCGTGAGCCTCTCAAGCCAGATGTAAAAGTGGAGGGGGGAGCTGAGAAGGCGACACCAGAGCCACCAAAAACAAAAGCACAGAAAGTAGAAGACTTTTCCTTGGCCCTGGAACTTGAGAACTGCAAGGCCGTGAGGACGGTTCTAAGGGAGGAGGGTGCCCTCATCCGCTGGCCTTCCAAAGAGCTTGAGAATGTCTACACTCTTGAGTGCATTGGCCTGAACATTGGTGTGATGTCAGTGGTTGCTCAACACCACTGCTCCAAAAACAATGTGGTCAAGGCGCCTCAGATTGACTTCTTGAAAGCTCAGGCCTGGGTGGTGGTTTACAAATTGTTTTATTGTTTAATCCCATACCCACATCTGCAGCACTGTCTTGTTACTGCTGCAAATGCATTGCACACCCTTTTGCCAGATCTGGCGTTTGAGAAGCATGCTGGGCTACAAGTTGAACCCGGTGAAGATCCACCAGGATGCATGGACTCTGAAGAAGCTCTTCTCATACTCGATGCGCCGCACTGGTCTGGATAGCCGCCACCACAAGGACCACAGCCCATCACGTCGTGTGCCTTTGGCTTGCTCTGGGCACAAAGTGTTTATTTTGTGCTTTTGGTTTGTAGGCATGGGTAGGCAATTGTTGGCACAAAGCCTGGAAGTTCCAGGCACCTGGTGTTGCAGAGTACTTTGAGATCATCAACAAGTGCTGGGGTGAAGAGCTTCGGAGGCTTCATGAGGAACGCGCTGAGCGAAGGAAGAGCCCTCAGGAACCGGTTCCTGTGCTTGAGATTGTTGATGATGATGGCGATGATCTAGGCTTGCTTGAGAAGGAGTCCCTCAAACAAGCGGAGCAAGGAATCATCACTTTGGTGCTGGATCTAGAAGAAAATCTCGATGATCCTCCCAAGCCAGCTCCTAAGTCTGATGAGCCTCCTGTGACACCTGTGTCTCCGCGCTCTTGCTTTGCAAATCCTGGGGATGTGGCTGACAAGATCCGCCAAGTGAAGCCTCTTGCATGCGTGATAGCAAAGAGTTTATGTTTTCTTTGGAATGTTTTTCTATGTTTTTCTTTCATGAATTGAATTCTCCTCTGCGCATTTCTTGAAAGCATCCTCATGACTGAGGGAACTCATTGCGCAGAAGAGCAAACTCAAATCAGTGGCTTCTCCAGAGCGCACTGCCTCCCAACATTGACTCCATGCCAACCTTGCCCTACAATCCTGGAGATGCTGAGTTGACCTGTGCTGCCAAAGATCCCTACCAGGATTATGTGATGTCACTGGACACTCCGCCTGATGCGCTTGCAGCCGAGTTTCAGCCTGATTTTTCCAAAGAAAGTCAGGCAGGGCTTGAGGGTCAGAAACCCTTGCAGCAAAAGGAGCTTGAATCTTCAGATGAGAAGGAGAATGCCCTGCTAGCTCCTGTTGATGCAGCTATTGCTTCCCGCAATCTTCTTGGACGAGCTGAGGAGAAGGCTGTGGAGGATGGCGCTCAAGAAGCTCAGGAGAGTGCTGCTTGTGAGGCTGAGCCAAAGAAGGCTCTGAAGGAGAGCGAAACGGATGCTCTTCGTGATCTTGAGGAAAGGGCCCTTAGCGCGACTGATGAGAATGAACGGATGCATCTTGAACTTGAATGGGGAAAGGCTCTTCTTGCTAAGAAAGAAAAAACCATGCGTGAGACTGAGCAGGCTGTGGAGGTGAAGACACTTCTCCTTGAGGCCAGCCAGAAAGCGCTTCATGATTGTCATCTGCAAGCTGAACAGGAGAAGGCGGCTCTTCGCAATGCTTTGGAGATTTCTGAGAAGGAGAAGGCTCTGGCACGTGATGCTCTGAAGAACTCTGAGAAAGAGAAGGCTCTGGCTCGTGATGCTTTGGAGAACTCTGAGAAGGAGAAGGCTTTGGTGCGTGATGCTTTGGAGAACTCTGAGAAGCAGAAGGCTCTGGTGCGTGATGCTCTAGAGAACTCTGAGAAAGAGAAGGCTCTGGCTCGTGATGCTTTGGAGAACTCTGAGAAGGAGAAGGCTCTGGTGCATGATGCTTTGGAGAAATCTGAGAAGGAGAAGGCTCTGGCTCGTGATGCTTTGGAGAAGGCTCTTGAAACGGGCAAAGTGCAAGGTCCTTCTCTTCCGGCGGCTTGTGGTGGTGATGCAGCAGCTTTGGAGGAAGCAGCTCGATTGGCAGAATTGAAGGTTGCTGCTGATCTCGCTTTGACTGCTGCGACCCAACATGGACACAATCCTCTTGCAGCTATAGCGGGTCTGCTGGACCAGGAGCCAGAGCAACAGGTGCACTTCACAAAGCTGGTGCATGAGGTTGCAGAGGTCATGCAAAAACATGTCACGGAGCAGAACATGAGTGCGGAAGAGGCAGTGGCTTCCCTGAGGCGCAAACTCTTGGCACAGGAGAAGGTGCCTGTCCCCAGACGTCTGGACCAGTTTGCAGCTAGACCGCCAAGGAAAAACCGTGGTCGTGGCCGTGGTCGTGGAAAGCAGGCGACTGGAGACGAGGTGATTGATCTTGAAGATCAAGAAGAGGTTGCTGAAGAGGCTCCTGAAGGTGAGCCGTCAGCTTCTTCAAAGAAGAAGGCAAAGGCCAAGGCCAAGGCTCAGGCTGCGCCAAAGCGGCAGCCCACTCCAAAGGCTAAGGCAAAAGCCAAGGCCAAAGGACAAGCAAAGAAAAAGGCTGAGGAGGAGGAAGCGGCCAAGGCGGAACCGCTTCCGGAGAATGCCGCAGAGGAGGATGCCGCAGAGGTGGAGCAACCGAAGAAACGTCAGAAGACTTCCAGCACCTTTGGGAGACGACTGTGCCCCTCAACACGTCCTGCCAAGACCCGTTGGGAGGCCATCAGGGACGTGTTCAGTGAGAAGCTGGAAAGCCAAATCCGTGATCTTGGGCACACGGTTTACCAGTGGCAGGAGAGGCTCCGCTACCAAAGCCAAAGTCATGTCAATGTCTGTTTGGCCTTGAGTCCCTGGGTTTGAACACCTTTCCATGTTCACATTCTTTTGTTTCATATTTTTCTCCTGCAGGAGCTTTGGTGGACTGAGTGCGTGAAGAAGTTCAACTCGGAGTGCCCTGATGATGACTCTGCATACAAGGGCCTAGCAGAATCCTGTGTTTCAGACTTCATTGACACTGTAAAGAAGTCTGAGGTGAAGTCCCGGGCTGCCCGGAAATAGGATTGATATCCAGCTGGATACCTTTGGTTGAAGTCTTATGAACATACTGTCACAAGCGTCACCCTCCATGTGTATGTGTTTTTTTAAACCTCTGGCTGGTCTTTTTGGGGCTTAGTGTGCCAAATGCGGCGCAAGCAATACCATGTAATGAATGCATGGCCATGCAACACGAGTGCGTCCACTCGTGAGTCAGCTACTTGGGAACTTGGGGTCTGTGAAAAGGAGTGCCCGCATGCCCAACCGCTCCCTGCTCTCTTAGGGAATTCCAGGTGCCCCTTCCCACTCCTGCTTGAAGCGGCCAGGTCATGTATGGCCTTCGTAGAGGTCAAATTGGCCTGGCGAAGCTGGGGCTGGGGGCAAGCCCTGCTGATCTCCCAGGCGTCTTCCGTGCACGTGCATGAATCGAAACCAACTTCTTTTGCAATGTGGTGAGAGGAACAAACACTAGAGTGACCCAGCAGCGTTGGAATTGCCTGAGATACAGATTCATTACAAGAGGATCTTTTCAAGCTCGAAACCTAGTTTGTTGGGCTTTAGGGCGGCTGCCATGGGACCCGCTGAGCTGGGTATCTTCTTCAAGCGTCTTTTTGCTCTTGGGGTCCCAAAAGTGGCCTGTATGCAATGCAAATATATTAATTATTAATTGACTCAAAGACTCAAAAGTTGTTGTGTTTGAGCTAGATAGCAAATTGGCCCAGGTCATCATTCTGTTGGTCCTACTCGTAAGCTGGATCCCCGATGAAGGAGACATCAACCATGGCTATGGGATGATTGAATTCTTTTCAGGTGTTGGCAGAGTGGCCCAAATGGCTGAACTTGTTGGGCTGTCTGCTGTGGCCTATGACCTTGAGTACAGCCGTCCCAGGGTTGGAAAGCGCCGGAGCATGGACCTAAACTCAAACGCCGGACTGGTCCTTGGTATCAAATTGATTTGGCAGTCCAGGTTCAATGAGGTGATCTCTCTATTTGCTACTTGTTGTTCATCGTGGGTGCCTGTCAACAGGGGAACAGGTTGGCGAGATATTTTGGTGCCGCTGGGGAATGAACAGGTGGCTTCAGTGCGAAAAAGTAACAAGCTGGTATCACGGTGTTTGGGCTGCAAGTCATGTTTGGGTGTGTAAGACACACATTTGCATATACTTTAGTAGCATCACGCGGTGTGGTGACATGTCAGGTCAATCATCCTCATGGTTCTTACCATTGCAGCTGGTGGGACCATCCTCCTGGAGAACCCAAGCAACTCCCTCATTGCACTACATGACAGGTATATTTGGTTTGTGCGTCTTCTGGCAACACACAACATCTTTGTTGCTCAGCCTGTGAAAGACAAATTTGTGTGTTTTCCTATAAGGCTAGTATACCCATGCATGCGTGCCAACCAAGACCTACCGGGTGAGCTTCTGGATGCGCAAGCATGGTGGTATGACTTGGAAGCGCACATGGATGTGGGGGACCACACCCCGCCTCCAAGAGCTTGATTTGGGCCCACTCACTCCTGCAGAACGCGAGGGTTGTGTTTCAACTACAACGATTCGGGTTGATCGTGATGGGCGTAAACGATGGCAGGGGAATGACCACTTGAAGGGAACACAGTCATGCACTTATTTATTTGAGTTTGCATTCTAAAGAGCTGTTCGAACCCTTTCATGTTGGGGCCCCTGACTCCCAAGTGGGACTGCGTGGTATTGAGGCGCTACACGTACAGATTTGCAACAAATATGGTGAAGCTGATGCCACAAATGATTGCAGACAAACCATACCAAGCCTTGCCTTCCGTGCTTTGGATTATCTGTTGTCTTCAATGTATCATCTTGCCTACTTTCCCCAAACCAAAAAGCAATGCTTTGAACTGACTCCCTGAGGTTTCAGAAGACCGCACTGTATTAGAGCTCTTCCAGCAGGCGTCCTATGTGGACTTATGGGACGATTGCTGCGACTTGAATGATGTGATCATTTACGCTAGGGGAAGCAAACGCCTTCGTATCCCTTCTTCATCCTGGAAGGATGCCTTACCAACTCACCTTCCACTGGGGTAATGAACCCTAGACTTGAATGGGGTATGCGCTCATGGAGCCAAAAGGTTGAACGACACCTCATGCAATACATGAGTTGAATCGGTTCTTGAGCTCAACAAATGCATGAGCTCATGTGCTCATGAAATACATGTGTGACTCATGAAAGTTATGAGTTTCATGAAGAACATGTGTTGACTCATGAAAGTCATGAGGTTCATGAGTTTGTGCTTTTGGCGGCGGCGGAAATTCCCGGGAAAGCGGCGGAAAAACTTGGGAAGGCGGCAGATTTTCCCGGGAGATCGTTTCCAGGTCCAAAATGTCGTATGTTTCGCTTCCATCTCGTGCCTTTAGCTCATCGACGCTGATGGACGGTGAAGATGTGGTCCGATCCCAAAACCTCATGGATTGGAGCGTGGCTGAGCTGGAGGCTCACCTTGCTAGTTTGGAGGAGAGCTTGCGTGTTAGGGTTGATGTTATTTGTACCCGCATGCGCACCTAAACCACACTTTGTTCTTTCTCAATCTCTCTCGGAGGACGTCCTCCAACACAAACTTGCTGTAATATCCTTTTGACATGTTGCTTTAGTGTCCAGTTCATCACCTGGCTGGTACTCGCAGGATGCGCAGCAACAGCTTTCTGCTGCCCGATGTGCTGTTGCGGAGGATGCTCCGAGGGCCGCGGATGAATATGCGGAAACTCAACATGACTCCGATACTCAACCAGACATGGCTGTTGGTCAGGTTTCTTGGTTGCGGGCCGGGAATTGGGAAGAGGACAACGGAGAACAACTGGCCATACAAGTAATATGGGGCACAGTGTGGCCAAATAGTTCAATCGGAAAAAACTAGGTCAAGTTGCTTCGATTGTTGACAACCACTGCGCTTGCTTGAACTGTTGCAATCCAAAGGTTTGGGACCGGAACCAATGTTTCTCAGTTATCATACTCTAGGTTCACTATATGAAAGGATACATATATGACGCTACACAATACTAGATTGATATTATCATGCATATATGATATCATTGATACATCGCATATGGTATGTTGAATGGTGACACTGTGTGTTGAAGCCATGATGCTAAATGCTCTCGATCTCACCGCTCTTACAACAGAACCTTTTTCCGCTGGACTCTTAGGCCCTGAGCCTTCCTGGAGCAGCTGGCCCTGCCACCCCGGATATCCGTCGGCGTGTGTCGTTTTCGGAGCGGACATTGATGACACCCACCCCACCTCCTACAGTTGCAAGAGCTGGACCTGGGCACCAACCTGCAAGCCGGGATGATTTTGCTAGTGTGTTGACTGGCCATGTTTCTGATAGCGCTTTGAAAAAGCGAATTGAACGGTTGGTCAAACCCAGATCTAACGGGAAAAGTCTTGTTCCCAAAGAGCTTGCAGAACAGTGGCAGAACGGTGATCAAGCGAAGCTGTTGGAAGAGTTCAAGAAGGCTGCCTACAACAAGGACTACAACATGTGTGAAAATTAACTTTAGCTTATGCCCGAACAGTTGTGGTGTCAAATTGATCTGTCTCAGGCTTTTGCAAAACACTGGACTCTGTGTTATTCCAAAACATTCCAACATTGGAGCCCTCTTTGCCTACTTCATCCCACTCTTCAACCTGGTCTTTGCAGGATATGTTCATCAAGAATGCAATGAAGAGAATTAAACAACGTATCACGGAACAAGACTTGTGGGTTGATGGTGACTTTGTTTCAGAAGAAGATATGAAAGCCGATGGAATTCCAGAGAAGCTTGACTTGTGTTTTTCTCGATAAATAGGTGCATGTGATCGTGTGTGTGTGTGTGTGGAAGATGTCGCATGTACTGCATCAAACAAATATTAAATAGGGGACAACCTGTGCAATTTTGCTGGCAGCTTGGCCCAGGAAGCGGATCAAGGCCATCAATGCCGAAGCAGCAAATCACAAGGGATGGATCCGGCCTCTTGGCTGCAATGTCCATCGCAAAACTGAAGAACTTCAGGACCAAAACCGTCGTTCGGACTGCCAGGCGAGACAGGTATGAGAAGAACGTGTTGCTCTATTGGATGGAGAAGAACATGAGCGGCCGTCTCTTGAACCCTGTCTCCAATATAAGCCGACCTTGCATCGGAAAAGTACGGGTATGTGGTCTAGTGGTATAAAGCCTTCCAAAACCAAGCCCACACACATGTATATCATTCTTGTGATCACAAAGGGACCCAAGATGGATGCCACACGGTGACACAGGTATAGTCTTTTGTGCAATCACTGAAACTATCAGAGCTGGAAAGACTCCTGAGAACTAGAGGTTGCACTAGAGGTAGTCCATGTGTGGCTAGAGGTTGCACCTTGTGAGATGGTATTCGTTCATGCACGCTTCCTTTTCCACCAAGGGGAGCCTCAAACAAGTCTACTGTCAGCAGGGTATTATGCAACATGTGTTTTCTGTAATTCCCAGGGAAAGTCAACGCTTCCTCTCAGTCAGGAAGCGGAAGCGAGAAGTCTTGGAGGAAGAGGATTCCGATGTGGAATCAATAGACTTTGATGCGCCCGTTGAAGTGGGCGACTTTCATTTGGCTGAGGTCCATGTGTCTGAAGGCATGTGGTGTCGTCATAGTTATCATAAGTAAGTTTGGTTCAACAGCATTGTACATCGTCTTGTTGAGTGTGGTTTGTTTTATGTACTATTGAGATCTCTGTGCAGAACAGAAAACGGAGAATGCCGCAGTGGATGCAAAAGACGCTGCTTGCAAAATGCTCAAGAAGATCACCTTCCCTGACATGGATGATGACGCGCTTCCTTCTACCTACTGCATCAAAGTCTTAACTTGTTTGGGTAAGTGGTCTGCCAAGATGTATGACCTAGCTGAACAGTTGCGAACCCATTGCGCAAGTCTTGACATCTCTGACCAGTAGCTTAGCGGAACTTGGAAGATGTGATTGCTTCATATAGTACATGTACCGTACTTGGGCACCACTAGACATGAATGCAAAATGCTCCATCTTCAAGGGTCACTCTATGGCATCCCATGCCCGGCTTGCCTTCCGACCGAGGTTGGTGAAGAAGGCACAATCCTGCGCCAAGGAGTTGGACTCGGTTCAGGAGTCTATTGCCACCTTGAATTCCGAGGGTGTTCTCTCTGGTTTTACTAATGCGTATTTTGTTTGCACATAACTTGAATGCCATTGGTGGGTTGTTGCATTCATGCATTCCCTACGCTTAGCGGATTGAGGCAGCAAACATCGTTGAAGAAGGAATTTGGAACTGCCAAGCAAAAGTGCCATGGCCTGTATGTATAGTTTATTTCTTTTGCTTCAGCCTAGCCTATAGTACTGGGAAATGAACTTTTATCAAAATTGACAAAGAGTAAAGTAAGGTCACATCAGCGTATGGCCTTCTGTCGATTTAGCTAAAAACTCTCCAACACAAGCATGTTGTTTGATCTTAAACTTGATGACTGTCATTGAAACGGAAAACTTCCACTCCGTCACCCTACCGCGGACCACCTAAGGGCTTCAGATGCATTGGGATTGATGAGCCGTGCACAGCCCAAGCCCTATTGATGAGCTGTGACATCAGTTTGTCCCATCAGTGATGCATCCACAGGAAAAGGGAAAAAAGACACACTCAGCCAGTTCTTTCTATTTGGGTTTCTTCACTGTCTTCCCAGGCCCATGCTGAACCATATGCGGTCAAAGACCAAATCGAAGACCGCTGAACCAGTCACGCCTACAGTAAAGAAACAGCATTAGAGCAAAGCTTGGCGTTCCTGGCATTTTTGCAGGTGTTCTGAAAAGTAGAACCTTGCTCTTGGGATTGGGTTTTGAGGCAGTTTAAGTGCCTCAATCCATCACGAGCTTTTTTAGGAGCTGATGTGATGGTCAAGATCCGTAATTAGTGCCTCTAGTTCAATACTTTCGTTTGCCAGGGAAAGAAAGTGTCCACCAAATCTGGGTGAGTCATGTCAACATAGCATGGTCCTCAAACTTGAGCTGCAAAGGTTCTTGCAGGCTGTGTGTTTGCATCTTCCCCCCCACACACACACACCATATTGTTCGCTAGGCCCATCAGAAGCTGGGCCAGTACTCCGACATGTAGTTCAATGTGTGGCTGATGGTGTTGCTCGACTTATTTTTGTTTGAACATATTTTGTGCCTGCGTGTCTAGCTGCCCAATCAACACCATGCATGCATGGCCCTGCGTGGCTCGACTTGTTCCCCTGCAGGCTCCTGCAAAAATTGTTGCTGAGAAGAGCAACGCGATGGCCGAAGAGTTTGGGCCTGGCTTTGCAAAGAGATCGCTGGGAACACGGGGCAGGAACTTTAAGAATGCCTCGCGGCAGTACAAGTTGTTGGTCAAGAAATTTCACCTGAAGCTCAAAGTTCCTACCTCCTGGATAGTTCATGAGGAAGGAGGGAATACAAGTAGAGTGCCCTTTCTGAAAGTCACTGACATGGTGAAAACCCTACTAGCGGATTACCAATGGGTTTTGCTCGGCGGTTGCAGCTTGGAGAAGTCACCAGAACTTCTCCTGGAGTTTTGGCAGTCTTACAGGAAGCAACATCCTCAGCATGCGGTCTTCGAGCATGATTTGGAGAGATTATCCAAAACGATTCCTATCACCTTTCATGGGGATGGAGGTAGGACTCAAAAGAAAGAGCCGATCGAAGTCTTCTCATTTCAGCCAGTACTTGGCCTTGAGACATCCAAGTCGTCATTGCTCCATTGCCAGTGTGCGACCTCAGAATGCTTCGGTGGTGGATGTTTGGGAAACTCCGACGCCCAAAGGGTCAATTCAAGACTGAACTCGTACCTTCACCATTTCCTGTGCTTTGCCTATCCATCAAAAAGGCACAAGAACATGCCTGGTTTGCTTCGCCGAATGGTTGAGGAGGTCATGTTGGACTGTGCAGCAGCATGCCGTGAAGGAGTTGTCACTTCTAGTGGCCAGAAGCTTTTTCTGGCTGTACTTGGCATTAAAACGGATATGGAGTGGGCTGCCAAAATTGGTTGTCTTGATCGTTCATATCAAAACGTTGGGCACCGGAATGAATTGCCTTGCTGCCATGAGTGCCTTGCAGGGAGTCCTGCCATTGCCTTCGAAGATTGCAATCCTGGGGCTGCGTGGGAAAGCACTAGATATCAATCTGTGCCGTGGTCAACAGCTCCTCCATGGCAGAGCGTGCCATTTGATGATACAAAGAAGCCCTTGTTTTTGCGCCGTGACAGTTTTCACATCTTCAGGCTTGGAGTTGCTCGCAACTACTTGGCGTCCTGTATTTTGTTGATGGGCTCAATGGGGCTCTTCGATGAAGGTGTGGCTGGTGAGGGCTACAGTGTGGGAGCCCGATTGGAAAGAGCATACGGAAGCCTACGGCTGTTCTGCGATGTCAAGACCCTAGGTCTTCGCCTGCGTGGGTTTACAATTCAAAACTTCCATCAGGGGCCGAACCAGGCATTCCCATATGTTGGATCGAAAGGAGCTGATACAATCATTATCATGAAATGGTTGCTGTTTTTCTCGCGGCTACAGCTGGATGTGCAAACTTCTTTGTCTCCAAGAGATCGAGAGGTCCTTCTGTGGATTAGCAGTGGTGCAAAGGCAGGGCTCAGCTGGGGGCAAGGCCTCCACGGCCATGGTTTGTGGCTGAAGCAAAGTTGTGTGCGCTACCTCCGGCAAGCAAATCATAAGTTTTGCAGTTGTTACAGCTTTTTGGCGATGCACTGCTTGGAGCGTGGCGTGAGCTTGTTCGGAATGATTCCAAAATTCCATGCCCTAGACCACTTCAGGGCTGACTTCGACGATTCACTTGCTGCAGGGTTGGAAAGAACACTCAACCCTGCATGTTTTGACAATTCGTGCTCAGAAGACTTCATCGGAAAGATTGCCAAACAGTCCCGTAGAATTTCGTACAAGAACATCGAAAGTGCACTGCTTCTTGCCTACTGTGTGAAGGCCAAGTTTGTCCATGACAAGTTCTGCAAGGAACGTGCTCTCTAGAAAACTCAGGGCGCGGCGTTGGCATTGGGGAGGGATGGCAAGGGCCACCGGTGGATTGGATGTGGCAAACCAGCAAACCAATGGCTGCAAGGTTCAAACTACAGTGTCATGAACAATCATCCACTGAAACATGATCTTCCCCAATTCACAGCGGCAGAAATTCTATTTTGGGGCTGAAATCTGTTTTAGAGGCTGATTTATCCATCCCCAAGGTCAGCGGCAGAAATAGTGCGCAAGGGGAGGTTCCAGGTATATATACTTGTCAAAACCCTCATATAATGAGTTATAATGTGCACAAATAATTTCCACGTTGCATGCTTACTTTGGATGTGCAAGTTCCAAACATGGAGTTTTGGGTATCAGCAAATTATAGACGTCGTTGAACTTGAGCTATTCACCCTGCCTTGCACACTGGATTGGGGGTTTAGACTCTATGACATGTTCATATGAGTCCCTGCTTTTGGGGGGTCCCTGGAACTGATTTTACAAGAGCAGCTGGGCCCCTTGCCACGTTTGGGAGCCAGCTGGGCTGCTCTGATCTTGCGCTACGGAGACACTGTGAGGTCTCTTGCTGCGGCAAGCTGGTAATCGGGGCAGTGAATGAGATGGACGGATGATGAATGAGTTTTTCTATCCTCCCAAGTGTCACAAAAGAATTGCGAGTTGGGCACTTCACCATTAAAAGCCTTTGAATAAGAGACATGACGCTTTTCGCGTCATATGGAGCTCCGATGGGGTCGATGTGTTTTGTCTCTCCGGGTAAACGGGGTCGTGAAGCGTTTTTGTTGGATGCTTGACACCCTTTGGGGTCGTGGATCGCCTGTTGCTTTTGGTTTGGGGGGGGATTACTAGTAAGAATGCTCCTAGTAGCGATGCCAGGAGCTCCTAGAAGCGATGCCCTTTCTCCTAGTAGCTTCTTGTTGATAAACCAAAGACATGGTAAAGTTTGGCTGGTGAAGTGAATAAACCTTCCCAGACAATCCCATGGGGCATATTTACCAATCAGGCCAGGGCATCTCAGAACCCGCCAAAAAATGATGCCAGCATAGATCCCAAACAGTTTCAGTTTCTTTTTTTGCGTCAAGTCCTTGAATTCCAATGTTGGTGGTGACGTCGGCTACTGACTAAATTCCTACAGCCTCCAGCTGCCTGGGAACGGGATGTAAACAAACAGGTTTGAAAGCAATAGTTCCTGCATGCGCAAGAAGGAGGGGATGTATGATGTCATGAGAAATTGCGCGGATGATGTCAAATTTGAAACGCTGCATCACTGTTGCATTCATAGCCACGCAAAAACATCCCCGGACAAGGCGGTGGAGAAAGGGAAAGCGGGACAAGGCTCGGACAAGGAGGTGATAAAAGGCCTGACAACGCGGACAAGGACGGACAGACCCAGCCTGGACAAGGCGGAGACGGTTCGCGAGCGCGGCCAAAAGACAGCAGGAGGACAACACCCGGACACAGGGTTCAAAGGCGCGGCCAGAGACCGTGGCCAGTGTATTCTTCCTACAGGAGAACCCTAACAGTAAAATTTGCCAGCATAGATCCCAAACAGTCCAGGAGGACAACACCCGGACACAGGGGTCAAAGGCGCGGTCAGAGCCACTGTATTCTTCCTGCGAGAGAACACCAACAGTAAATTATGCCAGCATAGATCCCAAGCAGCTTCAGCATGTTCTTTGCGTCAGCTCCTTCAGTTCTATTGTTGGTGGCACAGCGTTCACCAGCGCGGCCAGAGGACAGCAGGAGGACAAGGGAAGGACACACAGGGCTCGCAAGCGCGGAAGGCAACAGGAGGACACAAAGAGGACGAGAGGAAAGGGTTAACGTTTGCAAGTGTGGCACGGGGACAGCAGGAGTTCGCGAGCGCGCCCAGAGGACAAGAGGAGGACACAGGCGGCCGGAGGACGGCAGCAGCATGAGGACAACGGCAGGCCAACTGGAGGACAAGAAGAGGACAACACCCGGACACAGGGTTCAGGGGCGCGGCCAAAGACTGTAGCCAATATCTTTTTCCTAAGCGAGAACTCCAACAGTAAACTGGTTTGGGAACTATAGTAAACTGATTGGGGAGAAAATGCTTCTACTTCGACTATCTGGAAGAAGGTAGAAGACAGGGCACATGTATTGATAGACTAGATCTAACTTTGGCCGCTAGCCAGGCACATAAACGTGCTGCTTGGACAATTTGTGACATCGGAGAATCGGAGGGAGGCTAAATCACGCAAATCTGAACAGATCAATCTTTAGTTCTGTATTCGAACTGGGGCTATTCAAGGGTCTGTATTACCCAAAAACTCCATGTATACGCATACCTACTATACATTGACCATCACTGAACAATGTAGGTAGATATTATGCCACGCATTGTTTTTGGGGTTAGACAGAGGCATCTTGACTTTGTGGAAGCAACAAGTGGGTTGAATAATGTCGACAAGTTTCTCGTCGAACATGCATCATTGGCGAAAAAATAGTCCAGAAGATCCATAGTCCAGCACTGCGGCTGTCTTTATTTTCGCCCAGCGTGTTTTGGCGTGTCTTGGTTCTGATCTTTTCAGATGTAAGAATCAAAGACAAACCCTGTATAGACGACGCGTCAGACGGACATGGATCGACGAAAAGACACTGTTTCGTTCTATGTCGGGCTGGAGAATCACGAGCCCCAAGTTGAGCGGATGAACCCGTGGGCACCCCACATTCCCACCATCATCCCACAATCCAATAGGTGTGGAAACAGTTTTATTTTGTATTTTATATATAATATAGTATAGATAAACAACATTAAACAATTATATTTATAAACCGATATAAACCGTTATAACCCTCAATGTTTAGGGTTTGCGCCACTGTGCGCCAACACAGGTTGTTTTTATAGGCCTTGAACATTTGCAAACTTGTTGGTTGCTTTTGGCAAACAGGTTTGGCTGAAAAGGATTCCTGTAGTGGCGCAACTGGGTGAAAAAATTGGCCTACTAAGGGCAGTTGGTCTACCAGAAGGCCTCTTGAAGGAACATTGGTCTAGGGGAAGAAGGTTCCTCAAAGGACAAGGGCTTGTGATCACAAACTCCAATCCAAAAATGGAGGGCAAATGTCGTACAGAGGGCGGAACCCTAAGGAGAAGGGTATGGTACAGACAAAAGAATCGGTTTGGCCCGGTTGCCACCTGTACCCGCCAGACCCTGAGCCGAGTTCGGGTTAGAAAATCCTGGAACCTCCCCAACCGGCCACTTGATTTTCGGTGGTTCTCTCCCCAAGATTTTGCCTTTGTTTGGGGGGGGCAACGGTGCCACGGGGCCGGGGAGGAGTTTCCGAAATGTTTGTTTGCTTGCGAATCCATGCTACGACGAGTGAACCACCAAGTGAACGTGCAAATGGGAACAATTTTTTCCCAAAAGGAGTGCTCACCTACTTGTACCCTGAACTGGGTGGTGGGTTATGCCAGCCATAGGTCAAGCAACATGCCATTCAGATATGCCACCTATGTAGCAAATAAATAGTCAAAAACACCTTCCTTCAACTAGGCCAATCAGGAAATGATAGCGATCTGATGGTAAAGTGAGTCAGTCCCTTGGAGGGTCACGTTTTAAAACTTGTATGTTAGGTGTCCTAACTTGAATTCATGGAGGCAAAAGGTTTGGAGCATAGATGGCCGTTCATTCCAAGGTTGGTTGATTTATAGAGGGGATACTTCCCTAAGCGTACAACCAATTCCCAGACACCCCATGTATGGCAGACTTACGTAGTACATTGATCCCCGAAACCACCCCCAATGTAGGTATGATATGCCACTCCCCATGGATGAACTGGGATAGGTCTACAATTTATCTTGAGATAGAAGGGCTAGACCTGCAGATGAACACGAAGACCAACGGGTGTTTTCACCTATTTTGGAACTGAAAGATGCGTGTGTCTGGTTGGGTGATAGATGTTGTCGTTTGAAAAGAGTTTTCTCCGACCGTAGAAGGACTGTTCATCCAGCATTGGGAATAGCACCCTCCTGCCATTGGATTTGTAAACACACTCTTCATAGGGGGTTATTGTCAATGAACAGTCTACATATGTCTACATTATAGCATTTGGTGGGCAAAAGTCTAGATTTGAAGTTTTGTTTTGTAAACATTGGTTTTACATGAGGCAATTGCCAGGAACTGGGCATGTTCAGACAGTCCTTTCAGCTGATCCTGATAGAAATACTTGGGGACTTGGGGACTGTCTCAATGTCTTGAGACCCCCAAAGGGGATGGAGTCTAGAAGGAAAGTAGATGCAATTCGATTGGGCCACTTCCAAGGCTTCTCAAACTTAGAGGATGCCCAAAACACCCTCAATCACCCAATACTACCTCGCATATCTTACATGCCAAGACAAATTTAAACACCACCCGGGCATTTCACCGCGTTTTTGGCCACCCACTCCGACTCAAACCCTCTTTCACCCACGGTCGAGTCCGGTTGGTCCATTTCGTCGCCCAGGGGCACGCTGCAGCGGCTCTACAACTTGCAACGCATCCACAAGGAGGTACCAAGACGTCGATGGCCGAGACCGTGGGAAGAATAATTAGAGGAGTAGAGGAGTACTAGGAGTACCAGAACCCGAACGTTCGACGATCCTAGCTCGGTGCCCCAGGTAAGGTCCTAGTTCAGGTCACTTAACCTTTGTTGGTACATGTTGGTACTGTAGGTTTCAAGGGGTCTCAATTGGTGACCTGTTCGAGGGTGCTGTCAGAGGGGATCAGCTCCAAGTGTACAAGCTGGCAATCATGCTCTTTTGTTCATTGTTATATTTCAATTGTACTTGGCACTGAAGGTTCTTTTCCCAAAAGCACCTGGATGCGACGGAGTGTGTTTAAGTTCAGTTCGGGCGGTGCGGCGGTGGGGCGGGTTTTGGGTCGGCTAGGCGGGATGGGTGAGGGTTTGCCACTAGAGAGGCACAGACCACGGATATATGCCCGGATTGGTCAGGTCCAGGTGGTGACTAGGACCAAAACCAACAGCCCATACCAGGACTTCTTTTGGCCACCAATGGCTCAAGGGAAAGGTTGGTGGCTGGTGGCTGCACAAAAGATCCATAGGTTTCACCCATGCCCCCCTGTGTCGATTGATGCCATGCGAGCTCTGTTTGATGCCCGGGTTCAGAAGATGCAAAAGATACACATCCAAAATCATCCAAAGCCTGAAACCTCTCAAGTGCAGTGTCCCAGCCATTTTGCAGAACGTTGGTTTACACTTTACCCTGTTGATTTTATGCATCATGTGGATCTTCTCCACTGGGTCAAGTGGGTCCCGCAAATCACTGGGGTCGCTGACTGGACATCTCCGGCTCTGAAAAGTAAGACCGAGAGATCCTGGTGGCCCGAGACCCGACTGGGACTGGCAGAAGACATCGACTGTTCAACCACCCCAACTGATGGGTACATATATGCCAGTCCCATGGATGAAACTGGATTGTCTCGGGTATGGTTTGGAAATGTTTGGAACATGTGGAGCATGTTGTGTATTGTTGTGTTGTTTATGTATGCCATGCAAAACCAACAGCAAACATCAAAATGGAATGGCGTGGGCGGGATATGTGGGAAAACATGTCTACTAGTTTCTGCACGGTTGCATCCATGTTTGTTGGCCAGGTAACTGATTGGCCAGTTTGCGACGATTCACCAGAACTTCTGGGACTACACACGTAAAAGGCCCTTGGTCTAGGCAAGCATGCTTTGCGTGAATGATTGGCGGCACGGATGACTGATTGCCTCAACAACAACAAAACATCGAGAAAGGACGACCAATTAATGGACCAATTATATAATCCCGCAAAAAGGATTTACATCGTTTTACCATGCCATTCCATTCGATTTCCCGACACTCCATGAGACTGGAACATGTTTCCCACCGATGGGTGGTTGAAGCTGAGGTGTCCAAGTCAGGACCTCAACACCAGCACAGGGAAATGGTTTTTAAATACAGATCACAAGTCTTAAGTGATTTATACTATATACCATCCCCCCGTCCACCGCAGCCCTCGTGATGTTCGAGACGCTCCGCTCAACAGGTGCGCCCCACGAGTCAAATCTACTTGGCGACGCAGCCGGCGGTGGCGGGAAAGGCGAGGACGAATGGCTCACGACGGCTCTTTCAGTGGGGGGGAGGGTTCGGAGGGGTTCGGAGGGGGTTCTGAACGAGCAGCTCCAAATGGTTTGTCTACAAAAGCACTGGCCGTTCTTGGTGTGGGACCATTGGGACGGTCCTTTTGGGGGGGGTGCTTTGGATCATTTGGGATCCCATATATCCCAGTGGATCCCAGTTACCACTATATAAGGAACCAGGGATTCTAGGTATATAGTTTTAGTCTTTGAAACCATTGGTGAGCAGCGTGGTAACTGGATGCCCTGGGTATATATCATTTAGTGCAACTCTTAGGTTGGAGGCCATCGCTGCTAGGTTGGAGGCCATTGCGGACATCCACCTTCCGCTTCACGCAGACCTATAGTCACTTCCTCACCACCTTCTCAATGATCCTTACCAACACGAGTGGCTGAGAACCCAGACTCTCCATGTATGGCATATACATTGACCCCTGAAATCAACTGAAATCAACCACCCCTGGCCTGATCGGCAGTCCGGCAGTCCCATGGAGTGTTGGGGTCATGGTTCACACTCCAGCCCATCACACTTGGCTTCGGTTGTGGACCCGTTCTCCAGCGACTTCGGTGAACTTCGGTCAACTATCCCAATCGATCCCAATCAATCGGAGAACCTCCACCTTCACATATAGATCTACATAGGCCCGGTGGTGTCAACCGTTTGTCACCTCCATGAACAGTTCCACCGGCCCGTTTGCGGTGATGCACCAAGTGTACCACCAACAGCTTGATGGTACCGAACCGACCCGCCCTATTCTTTCGTGCCGTCCCATCCCTGCGGACTGACATGCCGGCCCCAAGAACCGACCCCTCGATTCTTCCCAGGGAACCTAACCATGCCATGCCGCCCAGAACGCCCGATTCCCCCCGCTGTGCCGCCGCCCCGCATCTGCGCACCGCGCACTGCGGAGGCCCCTGCCCCGGAGCTGCTGATGCGTGCGGTGTATCTCTCAGGTCGAACGTCGGTTGAGACTGGTCTCGTGTGGAGGATGCGACGGGTGCACGATGAGAGCATGGGCTCCGTTCATCGTGCCAGGTGGTTGGGACGGGTGCTAGGGGGGTTGTGCCCACCGGAGGAGCCAGTGTGGGAGCCCCAAAGGTGATATCGCGATCCAAGCCTTTGAGAGGGGGTTCTCGGAGTGTTCGGAACGGCAACGAATGGATTTGTGTATTGAAACACCATACACTTTACACATCTCAACATCCCTAGGGCTGGAACCACAACCTCAGAGGAGACCCCCCAAACCGAAACCACCTGAGGATCTCGTATGGGTATGGATGGGTTGCATTTGAGGCTCAATTATAATTTGTTTAGATGCAAGGTAACAAGTTGGTGTGCTTTGTATCCCTATTTGACGTGAGTGCAAAGGCTAAAGGGCTGTTGGGTAGAAAGTAATTACATGAAAATATACAGACCACACAAACACACTTTTTAGAGGGTACATGAGGGTACTGTAGACTCTTTTTGGGGGACAGTGGCGGTGATTGCACATGCCGCCTAAAGTACCAAGCACCAGTACCTAATTGCGAGCCAGTACAATGGACATGCCGCCTACCCCGAAACAACAGGTGGTGAACGCTGTATCCCTCAACGCTCACAGACCCTCCTAAAGCAGTGGTCAAATTCCTCAAAAGGCTTTCTGATGGTGCGTTTCAGCGCTATCAGTTCATGAACTTGGGGCTTTCGTCCTTGAGCTCCAGCGGCTTCACGTACCTTCCGCCCCTTCTTTCGCTTTGAACGGGTGAACGACGCTCCGCGACGAAACCGTCTCGCTCGACGAGAGCGTCGAGAGCGACGAGAGGCGACCGCGTCAAGCGACCCGCGGAAGGCGTCAGTACGGATGCCTTCAGCGACTGCATCACGGATAGTCTGGATGTGGCGCTGGAGGAAGTGGAACACGCACGGGACGTCCCAGATGGGGGCCGCACGGGAGTCACACGGAATGGAAGTTCATCGCATCCATGGGACCGAAATCATGGCATTTATCCCAGACATTGATGAAACGATTCCAGTCCATGGAATCAACTCATTCCAGTCCCATTTATCCATGGAATGGTTGGTATTAAACTATTCCATTTACCCAAAGGATCCCAAAAGGCCTTTCACCCATCCCGCCCCGACCTGTGGCGGTTCTGCCGAGTACCGTTGGTCCAGCCGACGGGCAACGGTTGAACAGTTCGATGTGTTCCGAACTGAGTCCGTGGGGAAGATGCGGAAATCTTTGTCCCGGTTGGCAGCTGCAAGGTCCAAGGTCCCAGGCATACAAGTGCTTGAGACCATTGTACCTGGGTACCTGGCCGTTCTGGACCTAGGCGGCGGAAATCCACAAACCACCACCACCTTCGTTGGAGATCTGAAGGTCGAAGGGCCCAACGAGTCTTCGCGCAGGAGTGCGAACACCAAGCCTTTCCATTGGTTCGGATTCCGGGGCCTGAAGGGATCCAAGTACCTTCTCAGAAGGTGATTGGAGACTATTTATGTAGGCTTGGAGGGCCCAAGTACCTCCTGAGAAGGTATGTGGATCCCTAGTGTATACTATAACATACTATAACCATCTAGAACCCAGACGATCCGATCCATGGCGGCAATTTATATGAACACATTCACCATTCAAAACTGTTCATGTACACCATGAAGCTCAGACACTCCATAGGGCTCCCATGTTTGCCGTTCAGTTGGGGTGGTTGATTTCAGGGGTCAATGCATATAGGCATTTATATCATTTTATATCATATATATATCATATCTTATACATGGAGTGTATGGCTAATAGGCTCCCTAGGCATCCCTAGGATCATGGCACCTCTTTGCCAACGCAATGGCACCTCTTTGCCGCCGACGCAACACCGAGGCCATGCTGGATCCGCGCGTCTCGAAGTACGGCGCGGGCACCTGGCGGGGGGGAAGGCGTCGCGCAGGTCACGTCGCGCAGGTCACACGGATGGACCCCCTCTACACAAAGTGGGTGATCCATCCATTGCGCGATTCATGACCCCTATCACTATCACAACTATCACAAAGTGGGTGATCCAACATGAATGTAGACATTGATGCTGATACACTGACCCCTTTCCAACCACTCCGATGCATGCAAACGTGGTATACATGGAGAATGCGTTTAAGTGTGTCCGCCTCAGTCTGGGTGTCCGCCTTCCGCACAAATGTCTCCCAGTTCTATACATTTGCCTTCCAATATCTTCCAATCTGGGCTACTGTGTAGGGCTTCTACTCTTTGATGTGTCTTCCAGTCTACAGTCTGGAATGGTGTGTAAGCATGGTGGCTCCTTAGTCCGCCCTTGGGGAACCCCTGAGTACCAATTCCATACATGTCTCTCCCAGCTTGGGCTAGTGACTAGTGTGTTCTGGCAACTCCTTACTAGCAACTCTATGTGTCTCCCACTCTACACACTGTGTTTGCGGCAGCTCCTCAGCGATTCCTTTTTTGTTCATTCTGGCCTAGCGTGTCCGCCTTCTCTCTTTAGTAGTGATTCTTTACATTTGTCTCCCAGTCGGTGTCTCCGCCTTGTCACACCTGTGAACTGGCAACTCCTCAGCAGCCATAGATTCCCACTTCTGGCAGATCCTAAATAGCAATTCGTTATAACATGTTATAACTCTTTGTTTCCCAGCCTGGGCTACGCTACTGCGTCTGCCTTCTGGCAAAGGGCAATACCTTCCAGGGACGATTTTTCGAGACGCGGATTTATGGCGGTCAGCTGTTTGGGGTCTACGGTGGTGTAATTTTTCATGGTTTTGCAATCCACATGGGAAAGCTTTGCGAATCAACTGTTAGAATCCATGTTGACTGTAGAATCAACCCCCAAGTTGGTAGAATCAGGTGAAACCTCAGTGAGAAGGATACTCCTTGAGACGAATCGATCTCATCTCAGACACGACTAATGGGACTGCCATATTGGCCGTCATTGGGTTTTTCGGGATCAATGTAGGGATGTAATGTATTTATAAGTAATATAACGTTTTACTTGTTTAATCATATATCTTATACATGGAGTGTTTGGCTATAGTAGTGGCTTTCTCTAGGCATCCCTACATCTAAATGTTCGCGGCATCTAATAGAGTTTTAGATCGAATTACACCCATATATGTTACTTGCATGTAGCTTGCGTGTGCAAGTTTTGTGTTCACAAAATTCACCAAAGTGTCTCACAAACCTCCTGGCCTGCAGTTCAAGAAGGCGCTTAGAGTCAAGAAAACAGCACCACACTTTGAAATATGTTTAAACTGCTGAAACGATTAGAATTTGTTCGTCAACGAGGTTCTTGCGGGGAGATTGGAGGAGCACACCAACTTGATTTTTTCGCATGAAATGGCATTCTCCAAATGTCCCGACTCAGGACCAATTGTCGCTAGTCCAACTGAGGAGCAGCGCCTCGCATATCCTGTCTGATGAGGCTGGGTGCTGATGATGACTTGACGCCCTCAAGGCACAGACTCGCACAGACGGTGGAGGAGGCCACCTCTCGGCGGCATGTGAGGCAATTGATGCATCCGCTTGGCCGGATGACCTCAGGGCCAAGATGGAGCACCGCAGCAAACAGTCCAAGGCAGAGGCAACAGATTGAACCCACTCAGGATGAGAATGAGACCCACCTAGAAATAGGACACGAGATGAGAGTGACATCAGAAGATGCAGGAAAGGTATGCTATGGAAGATCAGGGCAAGTGAAGCATTTCAATGTCAACAGCAACAATGAAGCCACAATATTCACAACAAACGGAACTTTCATTCCATCAATGAAGAGTCTCAAGCCTGTGGATCCATGCTACCAAGGTCACCAGATCTAGGCTACAGGAAATCCTCAAGGCCATTTGCTGCCATCCAGAGCCACCTTTGTGAAGGCACAGGCTTGGCCTGCACACTGCTGGAACTGGAGTTTGACCTCCTACTGTTGCGGCCCTGGCTCGCTATTCCAGCTAGCTGCATTCCACACCAGCACTGCCAACACAAGAGGAACTACAGCAACAATGGTTCCTGCAACTTCGTCAGCAACAAGTTCAACGAGCCTTCCTCATGCAGCTGCGCCAACAACAGCAACAGCAGGGCTCGCTGAAGAAGGACAGAAAGGAAGCTCACGGCAGTTTCCATGACTATGCTCATGTTTATTACCCAACCTACCAGATCCAATCATGGAGCCACAGGCTCCCGGTGCATGGGCTGCAACTTGTAGCCGGGTGGTATCCGGGTATCCGGTGGTATCCAGTGGTATCCGGGTTGTGTTTCGTTGTGCCTTTTTTCTCACGGCGTGAAACTCGTCCATCCGCTGGATTATTTTCAGAATCTCGCCCATCCTTCGATGGCTGTTCAAACACGGCCGCGCGGTTTGCTTGGAATAGCACAAGTTTGCTCAAAAAGGCGTGATTTGGAACTTCAATTGACACCTTGGCAGCGTTCCGCCCATGCACATCACACACATTTTGGCAATGCCGCCCACGCACACATTTTGGCGGCGGTCCGCACACATAGAAACATCAGGGTTGTAGTCACAGTCAATGTTCAATAGATTTGCATATTTTTGCAATGGTTTTCAAGAACACTTATGTTTTGCAAGTATGTTGCACATATCTATTTTGTTGCATCATTTTTGACGTTTAAACTAACTACAGAAGCTACTATTTTCAACAATAATACACATATTTAAGTTATGATCAGTTCAAAACAACTAACTTACAACTTCCCCAAGTGGTATTTTAAGTTATAAATTCTCTAACTAGTGCTTGACGGTGAGCGTGATGGTGGGCATGAAGGTTGTGAAGATGCTCATGTTGCTTACACGCATAGGCTATGCCGCATAGGCATTTGCGCATTTGCGTGTAACAACTTTAAAAAACCCAGAAGTGGTTCAGCCTTTGCAAAGGGTGAGGCTGTACAGCGCCAGCCAGAACAATGGCGCCATGCACACGCTGAACCAGTTTATTCTTTGACCTCGTTCGTCTTCTATTGCGGCCGCCCCTGGTGCTATTCTCATGCCTGTGGGGGCCCTTGTTGGCTGTTCAAGACTATTGTCCTTACAAAACTGTCATCGTTCGTCCCTTGAGATCGCTTGTTGCAAAACAACGTTGCCACTGCATTTGTCAATGGTGTGACTTGGTTGCTGAGACTCAAACTGCCATTTGGTTGCCACCTGGTTGAACACTTGAATGGGGCAAGTTTATCCAGATCTCGGTGCTCAGCTGCTCAGTTCTCACAAATCATGCGCTCCGTTGAGCCTGAAATCAACCACCTTATAGGATCAAAACAGACCGCAGCACACCAACCGGAAAATCAACGGCGGGACCGACGGAGTCGAGCCTTGACCGCTGAGCGTCGAGCGGATCCCACCGGAGCTGTCAGGTCCCACCGTGACCTCTCGAGTCTTCCTGCACTTCCTCAGTGAGATGGATTGCTCGTGGCCAGCTCAGACCGGATGTTTCGAAGTTGGGGGAGCCAAAGCCACCACACCGGAGCACGAAAAAACCACAGTTTTTGACATGCTTAGATGCACACTACACCGAGTGTAGTGTGTTAATCTGGGCTCTTAGGGGGTCTCCGAGCACTCTTTTGAAACCCTTTGAAGGTTCATGTATCATTGTTTGATGTCATTTGGAATGCAGGGACCACTATAGGATCATTTGAAGAGGTCAACTTCCTGGGGGTTTGGGTTTCCGGGTGTTGACGCACAAGCATAAAGGAGGAGATCGTGTGAGATCATGTCATGTTCATCCATGTTTGATGCCTCTACAGGCCAACTTATGTTGAGATTGGTGACATACCTCCATAGCCTCTCTATACAACATGTTCGCGGTCCAGCGCCGTTCAAAACATGTTGGTAAGGGTATGACATTCCTGGCATTCCATTCGCCCTTCTCTTCTAAGAGTTCTTGCTTGGCCTCCACCGATCCCCCCCGAACCCACCGCACTTCCCAGCACGCCGCCGCGAGGATGGAGACGGTGGAGCAGCGCATCACCGACACCATCAGCAGCCATTTGGGGCCACGTGGCGAACCCCTCCAAGGAACGGAACCACGGAACGGAACGGTGACTCGTTTGGGGACGGCCTGCCATTTGTGGCGCCCCCTTGGACCCCCCAGTCAACCAATCTCAAGGGCCGGGAGATATGGCAGTCCCATGGAGTAGTTGTGTTCTTTTGTATGTTTTTTCCGATATTTGTGGTTTCGAATCTTGGGGGTGAAGGCACTAGAATTATCATGGTTTCAGATCAACCCTCCGCTTGCGGAGGGCGGAGGGGTGCCCATGATCCTTCTCACTTACTCATGTTAGTATTATATTTGTTTATGTGTTTTTTTGTGGGTCTGTCATGTTCAAGAGCAAATTCAGGAACCAACTACACCATTTCGGGGTTCGAGTTGTTCAAAGCACATCGATTTGCACCAAAAAGTCCAAAGGGATCCCACAACGTTTTGCTGGAACCCCATCAATCAAGCATTCACTTAAGACAACACCCAAGTGTCACCACTTGACACCCTGTAGAGCCTGAAACCCGAGTCTGAAAGAAGCAAATCGGCAGTGAGGGCAAGGGTTCCATATGCCATCATATGCCTTACACAGGGAGTGTGTATTCCCATATTCCATGGATCCAGGTGAATGGAATGCAAGCGTTTTCTTGGGGCTTGCCATGGCTTGCCCAGTTCATGTGCACAGATCTTGGTGTTCCTTCGATCCAAAGGGTGTGCGCAACGAAGATGCACCCCGCAGCAGCTTCAGCACGCGGCGCTGAAGAAGTCGCATGTCAAAACCAGGTCGGAAAGGTCGAGGAACACCGCCAGACACTCCCATCAGACTGGCATTTGTCTCTGAATCAGTTGGTTGGGGGTGGTTGATTGTGTTGATATACCAGAGGTTGAGCAGCCTTCTGTCGCCCATCCCATATGTACCACAGACGAGTCCGAACGTTCAGGTCTCAAAAAACCTCTCTTGGAAGGTCGAGGTCTTTCTGGGACTGGCATTCGATTCGAGTCAGCGACGTCCGGTCTCGGTGTTACGCGTCCCGAGGCACCGAGGGTCCGAGGTCATCAAGCTTTGCGTGGATGAGATCGAGTCGCCCGGCATTTGTTTTTTTCAAACAGAAAAACCGTCACATGTAAACACGAACAACTGGAGAATGTGGGGAGTGGGGTGGCCACATTCTATATACTTCAGATTTGGTGATTGGTGATTGTCGTGTTGGGCCATTGGTGGACTGGTTTGGGCTGATTTAGGGAATGGTCCAAGACATGTCAATATCATCTCCGGCCAGGACGCTTGATCTCAGACCTGAAAAGCGCGTTCGAACAGCACTGTCGTTTCGTCGGTGGTCGTGGTGGACATGAACGTGCCATTCGAGATGTGTTCCGCCTGACACCTCCAAAACGTGTGCGGCCTGTGTATACGGTGTATACGGTGTCAAGTCATGGCGGTGGCACCAAAAACCTTGGTTGAACTGCCGACGTCTGGTCAAGCTGCATGGTGGACGGGTCGGGCTGCAGGTGGGACGTCTGGTCAAGCCACGTCATGGATCGGTCGATCGGTCTTCGAATGACCGGTCTGACCGGTGTAGCGGAGCATCCACGATCGTGGAAGGTCTCGCAAGGGTATGACCGGCAGATCGATCAAAACCCTCCCTTCCAACACGTGCCATATATATATATACAATAGACAAATCGGATATGCTTTTAAGGCCTAGGAAGAGCAATTCTGATCAACCACCATATACCCCAAAAATCCCAAAGTGTTAGACACGTATCACATATTTGTATGTGTATCTTAGCATGGTGTTTTCATATCATGTTCTTTCCTACCCTGCTTTAAGTTCTGAGATGCTCTGAGCAACATGTTTGTTGGGTTCATGTTCTATTCTGTGTCCATAGCACGTGGCAAAACAAAAAAGTGACCCTCCACTCCCCTTTCCTCATTTGGGGCCACGCGACACGAGGATCAAGGTGCACCACAAGGCTGCAGGTGCAGAATGTGTTCGTCGTTTGGATCGGGTTTCACCCTGGGGGATCCTACTGTTTTGGTTTCGATGTGTCCACTTTCCATGGTTTCAATGTTTCGACAGCCTGGACCACCTACCACCATGCTCCGTACCTGTCATTGTAAGAAAAAGTGCCAGAGGTTTGGAAGAAGCGGACTTCCTCGACCGGGGGTGTCAGTGTCCATTTTGGAGGGCATTGTTGTGTTGGAGACTTGTTGGAGACTTGCTTGAAAAACTTATGGTTTGAGGCTTCTCCTGGCACCGAAGAATTCTTGCCACCTCCCAACACCTGCCCATTCCAGATATCCTTTCTGATTCCTAGAAGCGTTTGTTTCTATGTGGTTGACAAGTTTTGACAAAGTTGACCAAGTTGACAAGTGATCGACAGCATAGAAGAGATCAACCAGTTTTGGGATTTGTTTTACTAAGAGGCCATTCCTGGAGGTCGGTTCCTGGCCGACCTACCTCGCTCGGTTTGGGTGGTGATGGTGGATGCTCGTCCCAGGCAACACGTTCATGTCGTTTCGAGTCCTGAAGACCCAAGCAACGCAGTGAGTTCATGTCAAGTCCTTAAAAGACAAGCTAAAGGTTAAAGGAACATAACATATGCATGCAGCCACTGTTTTATTGTTTTTTTTTCACCTGCCTTTTCCCAGTTGTTACAGTTGGAACTTGTGGAACTTGCCGCTACAAGCGTATAGCGTATCCTACTTACCGTGCTGTTTATCGTCTTGTTCAACATGTTACGTACTTGCGTGGCATCACGGCATGGCCTTTCCGACACCCCAGTCCGTCCGTCCGACATCCCCCGAAAGAAAGGGAACAGGATCTCTTCAGGATCGTGGGAGTGGCGTGGCGTTTCAGCTGCCCTCCGATCCAGGTGGCCTGGAGATTTTGAGGACCTCGATGTCCGCCTTGCGCGGCTGGGCGTGCAAAGCAAGACAGAACGTCGGACTGGGCAAAGACAGAACCATGTCTTCCTGCCACTGGCCTGGGACACACCCAGACTGGTGGACAGTAGTGGTCCCTGTCCCTGAACATGTGCGAAAGTGTGAGCAACATAATCGACGGTTTTTGGTATCATCGAAGGGTAGGCCAGGTCTCATTTTGTGTAGAGTCCTTTGGTAGGCATTGCCTGGTTTGTCTCAGAACACTCCCTTTGATATACACCTGTTGGGAGATTGGTTTCTCTACTAAACAAAGGGGCACGCTGTTTAATCAACTAACGTACTCTGTCAGTGGTTGGCCTTTATATATCTTTTGGGGGGGAGTGTCTCCTACACTGCCAGCGAACAGATGCAAGAAGTCAAACATAGTCAAACTGTTTGGCAGAAGGGAAACTGATTGGGGTAAGTTGAAAACTTTGGCACTTTGGGAGAGGATAGTGTTCAAGGGCAAATGTTTATCTAGACCTTCCGATTTTGAAGTGTTATATATTTAGATGCCTCACCCAGGTTGCCCAGAAGGTCCTGGAAATCAACATTAACCTGATGAAGTAGGCAAACCTGCAGGGTGGATGAGTGAACACATGCCAAAAGCATCCTGTTTGAAAAAAAAAAAGGTTGAGCGTGAGGTGACGCGTTCCACATGTGCGTCCGGTTTTGCAACAGGGATGAGCGTTCCCAACTGCTGCAACCCTGACCCACGTTCCACCTGCGTTGCTGCGTTGTGGGTCCCGTTCTCGGCATCGGTTCGACCCACGTTCCACACACCGTTCCCTCGAACCCCCGGAGGTCGGACCGGTCCCCAGACGCCGGGTTCGTCGGTGTTTGGGGAGGTCGGAACTGGTTGGGCGGAGGCTCTGGTGTGGCAAACAGCTGTGCAGAGATGCAGCGCGGGTGTGTACAGTAGATGACACTTTCTCTCCCACCTAGATACCGTGCCCTGAAAGGCGTATACTAGGGCCCCCAAGGGGTGTCTAATAGCGCTAATAGCCCCTTCGAGGTGATTCGGGATGTCCATGAACCAACCTCTCTGGGGTCGCTGGTACGGATTCCTTTCGGACTCCCTTGCTCACCGAGTTCGGCCTCACGGGTTTGGAAGCGAAGCCGTGAGGTGGTGGCTTCTTGAAGCCCAAGATGCTCAAGGAGGTCCCCGACCCCGTCACCGGCTTCCCCTTGCGCCTCTCGGCGCGTTTGAGCCACCAGCAGCCGTTGGCCGGCCACACGAGCCACCAGCGCGTCGTGGTCCGTGTGAGGCGAAGCCTCCGGTGGCACCGACAACGGCGGTGAAGAAATCCCCCAAACGCTTGTTGGGTGATGATGGGCACGTTCGGTGCTGTAGGATGGCGAGTAGATTGAAGAACTGGCATGACCAGAAATTGAGGAGTTGTGAAGTATATTTAGTATTATTTAGTACCCGTGTGGGTTATGTTGTAATTAGATCTTTGTAGTCATAGTCATCAGGCTGCATCAAAATATTATCGTGTGTTGGCTTCTACAGCTTTTGCAAAGATTTCAAGGGATTGAGGGTATTTGCTTGGCCGTGGATGTGATAGTGACTCCACATGTTTTAGTTTTGGAGTTGCTTGCAGCAACATGTTAGGGATATGGAACTGGGTCCAAACCTGGAGCCCCACCACCATGTAGCTTGACCTTCCAGGTAGGTCAACCAAGGTCCTGGTTTTGATCCACAGCCCATCAAAGAAGCAATTCGATGTGCAGCTTCCAACTGACGCAACTCGCTGAACTTACGCCTCCCGGGGTTCGTTTTGACACACCCCTGTGAGCAGCACGCTTCCCAGGAAGAGACAACACCTGAGCTGAACTTGACAAGTAAATTGCATGCAAAAAAGGCAAGATGATGAATACGCAGAGATATCCAGGGAGGTGGAATAAATATGAATAAATACTGACATGGGAGGGCCATGTAAATCATGTACCTGGAGTAAGAATTTCAGCCCCATAGACTATAGATGGTCTGGAATTGGGAATGTCTGGGATCCATACAACCAAGACACTAAGAAATCCTGGAACCTGGTGGCACCTGGTGGCTTCACCCGAAACCACCCTCACGTTTCGATGCACTCCGATCTCTAAGTCAGACTCGGTCGAGGGCGATGTGTCGAGTCTTTGTTCGTTTAATGTCCGATGCCCAGACACGACCCGTTTGGGACTGCCAGGACGGACTGCCGCCCCAGACAGACCCCCCACATCCCCCCACCACCCCAATGTAAGCATATGTGGTATACATGGAGTGTTTTGGGATGGCTGTTAGATGTTGTTACTCTTGAAACACGAATCCACAAAAATGGTCATCAGCGAGAATGTCTTGGAGATGCTTCAATCACCAACTAAACGATATATTATATATGGTTGATCCTTTTCCGGCTAAGAAGCGGGGATCGGCACTCTTTTTTCCCATAGGCTACTAGCATCCACAATGATTTGGGATGGATGATACCCCGACGCAATGGCCTATCTTCGTGAGACATTAACATGAATTATATAACATCTCAACTCCAAAGACCTTTTTTGATCTTTTTTGTGTTATTCATGCCATACGTGCCCAGCACGTTGCACAGCGAATTGAGCCATGGAGAAACCTGGCAACAATTTATCAACGAACCAAACGAATACATAAACCACACTGTAATCAGTTATTATAGTCACCGTAGAGTAGATGTGGAAGACCAAAGATCGTCATAGGTCATTGGTGCCAACATCTCTGATTAACACCTGTACAACTCCTGGTGTAAAGATTCTGGTTTTGCTTGAGGTGATTTTCACTTTCCCCCTGAGTGAATCCCTTCTGGGGAAGTTGTTTTTCCTGGTTCCTGGCAGCCGCAAATCAAGAACTGGTATGAAGAGCCCCTTTTGGATCCTCGGAGAGCACTTAAGAGGCGCGCTCGTCTCTGAGGATGGGAGGCGGCCAAGGAGGGTGCAGCTGTGGTGCAGACCGACCACCCTCATGTGGCAGCCTTGGCGTGCTCGTGGGCTGGCCGACCGGACCCCTGATGTTGCGCCGGAGAAACTCATGTTGGTTTGCCTTGATGGGCGGTTCAGCCCCTGAACAAGCAGGATCAAGGAGTTGGTCAACTGAGCCATCATGGCTTGATGAAGCGGGTGGTTAACTGAACTGCCTATATCCCACAACGGATCCACGTGCATAGCTCCGGAAGCTCCGAGAGCCCATAGGTGTTGGAGGGCAACGGCTGACCATGTTTGATTCCGATCAACGCATCATGAGGTGTATCTTCAGCCCAATGTTTGGATGGCAAAAAAATATTGTTTGGATGGCTTAATGGCAATCAAGTTCATCTAAACCAATGTTGCCCCATTTTTTCAGGCTGAATGGCAAATAGGTCCTTGGATGCTGATCTGTTGGTTGGGTTTGCCACACGGATCGCAAGGGTTCTGCAAGAAGCACATGACGGCGCAGAGTTTCTTACTTCAGTGGCCTCAGCTTGAGGGTTGCCAAGATGATATTGCTTTTTGGGTTTGGACAGCTGATGCATCCAATCCAGAGGATGCAAGAATGTGTTTGGTATGCAAACCCAGGGCCCGATCTAAGAGCAAATCAATGCAGGGTTTGGTAGACACTCCATGACATAGGACTGGCATAGTTACAGTGGTTCCAGAATAGGTGGCACAAGCCCCATGATGTTTTTTCATTGGATGTCTATTATATGAACAACCTTTTGGTGATAATTGTGCAATCTATATTTTTGAAGCGTACATCCATTGACTCCTGAAATCAACCACCCCATGCACTGGGTCAATTTGCCAGTCCCCATGGATTGCTTGAGAATGGTAGAAAGAATAATCTAGCTTGGGTTTGTCCTTTTAAAACTGCAACAGTCAGTAAACAATTATAATCAATTACTATTTTGGAGCAACTGAACCATCATCATCCACTGTTACTGGTAATATGATAGATCCAAAATCTAGCCCTAAACTTCGAAACTTTTCGTGCATTAGTTTCCCTACCAGGACCCGCTCAAGTTGGGTGGTGAATGGACGCCCTGAATCACCTCCTTTTTTTTCGACACCCCAAAGGTAGGGGGGCCTGATAGGGGGATATTCAAGTGTCATGGTTTTGTTTAGGTGATGTTTATTTTCGATATGGGTGAATCCTCTTCGGAATATGCATGAATATCCTGGTTAACACGATCGGTTGGGGTGAGAAAGCGAAGCACTTCCCCAGGTCTTGGAGTATTTAACTCACTTCGATCTCGACTGAGTCCCCCAGCTCGCTGGACCGCCGAGCCGAGCCCGATCAGGTCGCAGACCATGCCACACTCAGCGTGTACCAGGCCAAGCGCGCTGGGACGCCCGGGCCACGCGAGCTCAAAGGAGGGTGGGGCACTTCAGCAGAGCGAGGCGTATTCAGCAAGAATGTGGTTTTGCGCATGGGTACATGGCAGCCACACAAGAGTTGCTGACCACCAGATGGTGCAAACAATTTGAGCTGGCTGGTTTGAAGATACTTTGGGTGTGATTCACTTGTCGAAGGCAGGGATTGGTTTGTTAGAATATGTTGATGTAACAGGCCCTTTGAACCGTTTGACCCCCCATCTCGATGGGAAGCAGGTGGGGCCTGTTTGGCCTCACCCAGACACTGCTCGGGTCGCCCCGGTCGGTGGAAGCTTGTTCAAGTCCCAGACGCGATCCGTTTGGGACGGCCATGGGACTGCCGCCCCAGACAGACCCCCCCCTGGCACCACCCCTGGCCGTTTCTCGGCAGTCCGTCCTGGCCGTCCCAGACAGGTCGCGTCTGGGAGCTTTTGTGGAGCGTTTGTTTCTTGTTTTGGCTTTGGGTGTGGAGTGCTGGGCTTCTTCAGTCAAGTAGTCAAACTTGATCTCCCACCGTAAATCCCACCGTATCCCACCTGCTGGCTGCTTCAGCAGAATCAAAGACTTGGGCATCACCTGGTTGACCCATTTGGGTCTCTCCTTCGTGGTGGCTGGAGCATCGCGGCTCGCGTCATGTAGGCCATGCTTTTCACTTGGGTGGCCGACTGACGTCGAGTGTCGTTGATTCTAAGGGCTTAAGACTTAAGAGCTTTGTCAAGGAGGAAATATCAGCATATTCTAGAAAGCAAGTTCCACCTACTTCCCACGGCTCATATACATGATTTGTTTTTGTTTATGATAGTATGTATGTGTATTTGTGTATATATATATACATAATTATATATTATATATATAGTTATATATATATACACAACTGTTTGATTCATTCATTCCCCCAAACAGTTTACTGTTGGGGTTCTATCTTAGAAAAAAAGAGCTGGCCACACTGACTGGCCGCGCCCCTGAACTCTGTGGCCGGGCTCTGTGGCCGGGTCTTGTCCTCCTCTTGTCCTCCTCTTGTCCTTCTCTTGTCCTCTGGCCGCATTGACCAGCCCTGGACACACTGACTGGCCGCGCCCCTGAACTCTGTGACCGGGTCTTGTCTTCTCTTCTTCTCTTGTGACCGACGATGCCGACAAAAATCATTGATAAAGCAGTTTGCTCTTGGGGGGAAGGTAGGGCGTACCAAGAAACCGTGTTTGACTAATATTGGTCCAAACGAATCGTTTTGAAATAGGTTGGGGGTCTATGCTGGTATAATTTTAGTGTACGGACTGTGCTGTTGGGGTTCTCTCTGAGGAAGAGGGAAGCTGGCCACAGTGTCTGGCCACGCCGGTGAACGCTGTGTGCACTCCTGTTGTCCTTGTCCTTCTTTTGGCAGCGACTGCCAGCCGGTCTCCAGAGCTTGTCCTCCTGTTGTCCATCTCTTGTCTTCTTCTTGTCGTCCCGTTGTCCTCCTCTTGTTCTCTTCTTGTCGTCCCGTTGTCCTCCTCTTGTTCTCTTCTTGTCCTCCTGTCTTCCTCTTGTTCTCCTTCTGCTGGTGTCCAGCTTGGCCAAGCTGGTGAATTCTATGTCCGCCTGCTGTCTTCTTGTTGCCGTCTTCTTGTCTTTCTTCCAGCTTGGTGCGGCTGCTTGTTGTATTCTTTTTGTCCTCTCCTTGCCCCTTTTCATGTCCTCCTGTTGTGCTCTTCCCTCCTTTTGTCTCGGGTTCTTGACCTCTTCTTGTCCTCCTGTTTCCTTGTTGACGCCAGCTTGGCCGCGGCTGCCAGCCAGTCTCCAGACCTTGTCCTCTCGCTGTCCTCGTTTTGTCCTTTGTCTTTTCCTCCCCTTGTCCTCTTCTTCTCCTCTTGCTGTCCTCTTCTTGCACTTCAGGATAAGGACAAGCCGCCAGTGGAAGACCATACGATAGATGTCCTTTTGCATTCGGCCGGGTCAAATCCGAGAAGCCAAGATCGTTATTGCCACAACTGGTGCCATCCTATCCGACTCCATAAAGTACAGCGCCGCCATCATTGACCACATCAGAGAGTGGCAATACCCCTAGAATCCTCCTACATAGGGCCTATGTAACACTTATAAAAGAACGGTATAGAGGTAGTTTAGACCAGAGAAGCTACATGTCTTGTTTGGCAATAGGCAGCGCTGGCACATAGTCCTGCGGGTGACTGTCTTGCATGCTTGTTGTTGATGCTCTCTTCTCTTGCTTAAATTGCTTAAAGCTGTTTTCTGCTTTGGCTATTGGCATTCATAAATTCAGCTTCGCTGAACTGAACAGGTGAAACTGAGCAGTCTACTTGTTGCGTTTCTTCCTTCCAGGCCCATCAGAGCCAGAAACGCTTTCAGCCAAGAGGTGTTCATACACCACTGGGGTAGAAGGCCAGTTGCAATTCTGGGGAGATAAATCACCGCCAGCTCTTCGTCGACCACTGGACATCAGTTCCCAATTGGATTGAGAATACGACATCTTGCGCCCAATGTTGATCTGCAGAGTGTTGACCAGACGAGGCAGTTCGATGTGGACGGTGGTCTCTTTTATTGTGTCTTCAAGTGCAGTTTTGTGAGAACAGACTGCAGACACCGATTCAAGATCAGGCTACAACTCATTTGTCTCAGCCTATGAAGCGTACTCAATCTAGCCTCCTATCCGGAGAGCCCTGAAGGGCAGATCAGGGCACCCGGATTTGACGTTCAGAGCTGTGAGGCGAATGACGAGGCAATTAGCGATGCCGTGGGCGCGCGCTGAGTCAAGTGTGTGGCACCTCGGCGTTGTGACAGCCACCTGTTTCACCTTATCCTGTATAGTGCCTTTGAGGCCATGGATAGTAACCTGCCTTTCAAAAATATGAGCTGTATAGTTGGCACCAACTATGCACTGCTGCAACACAAGGAACGCTGCTCGACTGAGGAAGAGAACTGCGCGTGTGCACCGGCAGAAGGAGTGGACCCAGGCAATTGGCGCTAGCCGGGCCACCATCGCCCCCAGAGTACGCGTTATTGAAAGGATAAAGATAACCGTACTCTGGGTCCTTGCTGCATCTTGCTGCTGAGAATTCAGAGCGCAGACATCTTGATATTCTTCAAAATTGAGGATCTACGAATGACATCAGAACGCCGGGGCCAGGAGTACCGCATATCTACAAACGGGTACATACTCACTACGAGTACCATTTCTCCCGACAGTATTTTTTGGTATTTGATGTCAAAAAGAGCCGCTTTTTTAAAGACATGTGCGGTGTCGGCTGTCCTCCTGCAGAGATTGATGAAGTCCCTCCCGTCGCCTCCCACAGCAGTCCTCAACTAGAGTATTTGGCCTACCAACTTAATAGCGATGGCCTCCAACCTACTAGCGATGGCCTCCACCCTAAGAGCCAGGGCCTCCAACCTACTAGCGAAAAACACGACCGACAATGGACAATCAGTACAGGCACCCGGCGCCAGGACTACACTGTCCCTACAAGGGTTCATTTTTTCCACTGGTCCCACCAGAGCACAGAGAGGCAGAAGCAGGAAGGGGTCGCAAGGTCGTCCCCCCAAGTCTGTCAGGATTTTTTTAGCTAAGTTTGGCTAAGATTAGCTTTGACTTGTCAAGGTTTTGTAAGTCCGAACTAGGACTTAACTAAGTCTGAGCGATGCAAGACTTAGACATAAAGTTTTGACTTAACTTCGGCTTAGCTCGGGCTCAGTTAACTTAAGCACTGCGGCACATATATATATATATATGAATATGTATTGCGTTCACTACTGTGTTAAATGGGTCCCTGTCGAGTCAGTGCCAACGGAATCTGGGTCTGACAGAGAGCAATCTCATGACAGAAATCCCTCTGTGTGGTCCGATAGCGCCCTTGCGGCGCGGACAGTGATTCCACAGCACTCACGACAATCGACACAACCACGCGCTCTCACCTTTTTAACGATGAACTATTACTATCTATTACTATAATACTACAGACTCTGAGGAGGTGCTTGGAGCACGTGGCCTAAATAGTGCAGTGATATACATCAGTTTTGTGTTACCAAACTCCAATGACATCTCCACTGCATCCCATCCCGTGGCTAAACCCACCAAGGTGGCTGCACGCCGTGCGGGTTCAACCTATGCTTACGATCTGCAGCTTGGACGGCGGAGAACACGGACGCATGTTTTGTATTTTGATTTTTGGGAGTGGCATGGAATCTCACTAGGGTCACTAGGGATGAACATTCACCGCGACATGCTTTTGTGAACAAGCAAGCAAGACCTGGATACTAGTACTAGTGCAGTTTTTTTCAGGTGTTCTTTTTGAATCTTTTTGGCACATAGCAAGCTGTCTCAGGCAGGTTTATTTGCGCATGGACAGACAAAAACACCAATGTTTGAGGCTTGAGGGGACCCGCTAAAGCATATATTATCACATTTTGCCGGTCCGAGAATTAGATGAACTTGCAATGGCATCACGTGTTTGCGGCTTCGCAATAAGTTGAGGTTTGTCCATAAAAATTGAACCCTTCAAGGTTTGGTCCATTTCCCACTCCACTTGTTATCAGTGGTGATAAGATACAGTACAAATATTATACATATCACAAATACGTGCTGCTTGACCGTCTGCCAAAAAAGACCTCCAACCAGCTCGCTGGTGAGATCCGTTCTCCAGAAGATTGCTTCCAAGCGCTGCCTCTCTTGATCACTCAACTATCACAGACCAGCACTTTTCATGAAGGGGCCACCCACGGCAGCAGTTTGTGCTGCTCGGATCCTTCCCAACGTGATGATGTTCGTTCCATGGTTTTTTTTGCGAGTCATGCTGTTGGATTTCCATGGATTTCCTGGTTTTGTTCAGGAAAACCTTCTATTTTCCCTATGGGCGGAATGTGTTTTTACTTATTCCCGGTTCCGAAGGGCCTCGCGAAAAAGGGCGCTTCAGGACGTCGTTGTGTTTCTTGCGCCGAGGCCCGGCATGTTGCAACTGGCACTCACCATGAAGTGGATCAGCGCCACGGGCAGCTCGTGTCACCGGCGCCCTTGCTCCGCCCGCCAAATGTCACGTGGCACATGACATGTTTCGCTGCCGTGAGGACCACGTGCGTTTGTTGAGCTCCATGTTTGTAGCTGCCAGGATAAAATATGTTGTTTATTTGTTCTGATTGTATAGACATAGGCTGTAGGTCAGGTTTCAATTAACTACCTGTTGTTTTAAAGCTGATGTTGCCTTTTCCCATGGCCCTATCAATGAATCCTGTTCAAAGGAAACTATGTCGTTGTTTTTTCTGCTTTCTGGACAGCAAATCCAAGGGCACTGATCCATAAAACAGTGCTGTGGTTCTTGAATGTCTCACTCCTGTATCTATCCCGGACTATCCATGAAAGCACAAATTGCCTACATTTGGTGGTCTTGGGTGGTGACTGTAGGTCATATTTGCTTGCATGGATCGTCTGGGTTGGGAGAGG
>CAXAMN010003336.1:264441-297248 GCA_963970005.1 Durusdinium trenchii
CATAGGCAAACATCCCGGCCCGGGAACCTTAAAAAAATACGAACCCATTTTTACCTTGGTGAGATTAGCAACGACACCTTCGACACCTTTCATCCCGGTCTATGCAGGGACCGCCTGGAGCGTTTGTTCGGCATCGGCAGCCTTGAACCTTTCGAACGACCAAGCGACTGCTTTCCAGCATGGTTGGCAGACGGAGAATGTTGTCTTTCAACGGCTACATCAAAGACACCAGTACATCCTCAAGTCCGACACCTCATCCGCGCTTGTTCTTCTTGCTCCGCCGGAGCTGGGCGCCGACCAAGGGGTAAAGGCGGTGCCCTCAACCCTGCCTTGGCGAAATTCACGGACCGAGCCAGAAGCCCAGTGGTCGTGGTCGCGGTTGTAGTAGGTAGTAAGTAAGTAAGTGCGGAAAGGTCCCGCCGTCTGCACTGTTCTGAGAACCATCGCCTTGGCGGGTCTGGTTGGTGAAACGCGATGCATGGTGGTGAGCGAGACGCTGGCCGTGAAGGTGGCATTGCTCCGTGTGGAGTCGAAGGGAGATGGAGAGGACTTTTCGTGACAGGCGCAAGGGATCGGAGCAGATCCCTGAGTCTGCCCTCTTATTGAACTTAGATTTTGGATTGATTTAATGTAATTGATTCATTTACATTGATTTTCAAGTACTAAGCTAAAGTACATTTGTGGAAAGCAATAAAAACATGTAGTTTTTAACAAAGCCATGTAGTTTTGCATGGTCTATTTCTGAGCTATTCTCAAAGCAAGGCTACTTACATGTTTCCCCATCATTTAATGACATGAAACAGACATCCGTACCACCTTTTGAACTTGTAACAATCAAATTCCATAGCACAAGTAAAGGTTTCAGGCACTCTGCACCTGAATCTCCAGACTCAAAAGCAACTTGACACTAGATGCTGATAAGCCACGAAACTAGTGCAAACATATCTCCAATCACATTCAATCTTCTAAAAAGGTGCACTCCCACAGCCTGCCACTCTCATTATATACATCTTTGTACTTGCGAAATTCCACTTGTGCCTTTACTTGCGCTCTGGCCCTCTTGTGATGGCAGAGATAGGTTTTTAAAATGATCATTTCCTTTTATATGTCATTTTCCATATTATGATTCCCGTTCATTTTCCTTTTAATTTGAACAATTCCTTTCATTTCCATTTTAAACCTGCAGTTTGTAATTTCCTTTAGTTTTCCTTTCAAATATGATTAATAGTTTTCATTGTCCCTTTCAAGCTGCTTTATATCTTTATTTTGTTCTTAAAGATGATTATTTCATGTGCGTTGCCTTTTAAAACTGATCTATTCCTTTCATTCATCCTTTGCAAGTCATTAATTCCTTTTAATTAAAAAATAGTTTCGTTGTATATTTCATTTTTCTGTTTTGATTCCCTTTCATTTCCCCTGTTAAATTGAACAGTTCCTTTCATGCTCACTTTAAATTTGATCATCCTTCTGTATTAAAAAAGAAATTCTCATTGCTAAAGGGAAATGAAAGGAATTAATCATTTCCAAAAGGCAAATAATGAAAATAAGAAAAAATAAAGAACATAGAATAATAAATATCTGTTTAAAGAGAAAAATGAAAGGAATTCATCCTTATTACTTATTAAAAGGAACTAGAAATCCAAAATATTCATCATTTCTACAAGGCAATAGACACCGAAATAATCATTGTTAAAGGGACAGTACAAGGAAATAGTCTTTTTTAAAACAGAAACTAATTTTTAAAAAGAACATAAAGGGAAATAGTGAAATTTAAAAGGACATTTCCAGCAACCAATCATTCTGAAAAGGAAATTAAAGGACACAGCTAAGGAAACAAATTGGACATATTAAACGGTTAGAGGAATCAACTTTTTAAAATGGAAAATCATCAATGCAAAAAAACATAAGCGTTTAAACAGAAAATAAATCAAAAATAGTGTCTTAATGAACAATAATCATGTTTAGAAGAGCAATGCAAATAAATAGTAATTCTTCAAAGGGAATTCAAAGAAATCAACATTTAAATAGAAGCTGGGTTGGTTCATGGCTGGGACCACCCCTCCAGAGAGTCTGGGAATATTGTTTTTTGTTCTTGATTTTTTGATGTTTTTGGCCTCCCTCATTCCAAGAGTCTGCAAATATTGCCTTGCCTGATACCAGGTTCAGGTGACCCAAATGATCATGCATATGGGAGTGCAGTTTATGTAGTAAAACCTAGGCCTATTGCTAGTGAAAAGAACATGAAAAGCTGCACTCCCAGGAGCTGGGGTTCTGTATATAGTAAAGTATGTGGAGCATGATTTCCCACAGCACAAGTAAAGAGAGAAGTGCAAATAAACTAAAAGAAAAGGTATCTTGCGCCTGATTCTGCTGAGCACAACTACAGGCACACATGCAATTTGACAAGAACAGAAAAAGAGCACTCTGATTTTCGCCTTGCAGCCACAAGAGGTGTCGCTCTTTCCAAGCAGCCTTGTTGGCCGCTTGCCAGTGCTTTGAACCATGCTCTGTATTTCCTGTCATTGAAAAATGATTCGGGACAAGGTACGATTATTATTCAAATTCGTAAATTTTGATTGAACCAACAATCACTTTCCTTGAGACACCATGTATTGTATTATGGGCGCCAACATTGGAAGAACTCTTAGACAGAGTATGGCTTTTTTCCAAATCGTATACGTTGACTGAAAGACACACGCATTTACTTGCGACACCATCTATTGGTCTCTGCGCGCCACTTCCTCAAGGCAGTGAATAGCGGTGTCTTTAGGCAAGCTCTGTTTCTTTTTCTCATGTGTACCATTGTGGGCGCCAGTTCCTGGAGGCAGTGGCATTGTTTAGTGGATGGCAGTTTCCACAAGTAGGCTGTGTTTCGTTCGTTTTTTCGAGCAGCATTTTTTGCCTTTGAGTCCCATGAGTTTCTGTGCACTCTATGACATCAGCCCGGCAAAGGTTTCTTAGATTTCTACACATGTTGTGAGCAAGACTGTCAGAACTATTCATGTTTGTAAAAATTTGGTCTACATTTAGCATGTTTTTTGAATATTCTTATGCACTTTTTTGCAGCTTACATGCAGTCTTAACAAATACATGTAAACGCTGCATGTAAACTGCATATAAGGGGCATGAAACTGCGAATACATCTTGTGAACAGCTCGCCTGCCAAGACTTCTACTTACTTGTGAGCAGGTGTTTTCCCAAGATTGCCATTTACTTGTGTACAACTCAAATGCCAAGACTGCTTTTTTCTTGTGACCAGTTCTTGTCAAGATGACCATTTACTTGTGAGCAGTTCTTGTCAAGATGACGATTTACATTTATCATTTTCTTGTCTCAAGATAGCAACCACGATAACCCCACAAGACCTCTCTCAAGTAAAAAGAGCTGCACCTGATCTCCAGTAAGAATCCTGCAACGCTTCTCAAGTAACTTGGTGGAAATGCCCCACGCTCCTCTCACCTCTCACAAATAAAACTTCTTCGAGTTTTCTCAAGTAAACACAGCAAACCAAGTGCTCCCACACCTGTTCTCAAGTAGATCCAACAACACCTCTCAAGTAAATCATCCCAGGCTCCTCTCAAGGCAGATGAGCTGTACCTGATCTCCGCAAGATATTGCGAAACTTCTCAAGTAAATTGGTTGTGACAAGCTCCTCTCTCAAGTAAGCCATTCTAACTTTTTCAAATATATACTGCAACACTTCTCAAGTAATTTGAGGTGATGCATGTGACAAAAGCGGTCTCAAGTAAAGAGCTTTGCCATCTCTCAAGAAAACATAGTTCCTGTGTTTTCCTTTCCCCACCTCACAACACCTAGCCACCAGTGCAAATATTTTTGGACAGCCAAAAGTTTACTTTGTCAACTAAATTTACTTTACTTTGAGAACACAAATTTTATTTTCTATTTATTGTAAAAATAGTAAATACTAGGTAAATTCAGTGGCTACAAAACTTAATACAAGAGCAGACTCAGGGTTTTACTTCAAGCTGCAGATTTCGTGGCAGGTGCAGCACCTTGGACATGGTGGTGTCTTCGAGGCGTTCTGATTTTGTGACAGGTACAGTGAGTCGTGACTTTTGGACATGTGGCTCGTTTGCAGATTTCGTGGCAGGCGCAGTACTTTGTGTTGAAGTGCAGATTTCATGGCAGGCACAGCATTTTGTGAACCTCGAAGTGCAGCTTTCGAGGCAGGCGCAGCGCTTTGTACCGGCCAGAAAGAGGCTGTGTAAACAAAAGTTGGTCTCACTGGTCATATGAAACAATTCCCTTTCTTCAGAAGTTGAAGCTGAGACGGAGCAGCAACGACACTGCGGCTGACGAGGTGTGTGGGACGTGGAGACGCTGTGCCTGAAACCGGGGCAGCGGGCCCCGGAGCTCGGCGTGCCCGGCGTCTTGGACGCGGTGGCCGGTTTCTCGGAACCGTGGAGGGCAACAACAATGCGGGTGTCGTTGCTATCGGGACCCACAAGGCAGCGAACCTCTGCTGTGACTGGGAAGCCGTGGCCCACCATGCGGAGCAGGTGTGCCGGGGGAAAAGTCACCACAAAGCCGTCGAGCACGGACGCTCCGAGCAGGTGGCGGCGTGGCTGTGCGTGCATAGAAATCCATCAACTGCCCATGGAGCTGGGCAGGGTAGGACATCGAAAGTGTATACAGAGCATTTTCCCTTGTAACCTCCTGGGTGGCAGCTGCCTCCCTTTGTCTTATCCCACCCTTCCTCCTTTTCCTGCTGGGCTCCGCATTTTCCATTGGTAGGAGTGAAACTGAAAACAGTGGTTACTTGTATATTGAAAGCTCTTTGACCAAAAGATCTGCAGCATGTCAACAGCATCAAGAAAAAACCTGAAGTACAATGAAATGATCTTTTTTTGGTAGCGTGTACTCCTGGACACAAGTATTGATACTAATTTCAGATCTCAAGTATTGTAAGTTTTCTTCCAAAGCCTGTACTTACCGCCTGCAGGTTTGTCACCATCATTTCCATCCTTTAACCTTTTCCTTTGCTTTTGGTTTTGTGGCTTTCCCTGCAGGCTTTTTCAAGATTCCTGGGTGATCCAGGGCCACCATCTCCCTGCTGGCTACCGTGTTGATTGAGAAGGCTCCAAACCATTCTCAACCTCAGCAGGCGCACTTTGCTGGCCCATGATGCCACACTAGTACTATATGAACCACCTGCTTGTGATCCACAAAGCAGCTGTCAAGAAGCAAAGCTTCCTAAACCTATACCTGCACCTCAGTTTATCCAAGTGACATTTCCAATCACAAAGGGCACACGTACCAAAACACAAACAAACTCAAGCACATCACTCCTGGCAGGTAAAGAACAGGCAGGCTCAAGTAAAAGCCCTCAAGTACAATAATAAGTCAACGAGTCACAATGTAAGTCTCAATCTATGTTCGTGTAAAGCACAGGTAAGCTCAAGTACAGCGCCTGAAGTACAGTCACATGCCACACAAGCAAGCCCAAGTACAACTCCTCCAGTGCAATCACATGTCACACAAGCAAGCTCAAGTACAACTCCTCAAGTACATTCAACACCAAGGCAGGTCAACAAGATTTGATTTAAATGTTGATAGATTTTTGTGGATGTTTGATGAACATTTGTTGATTTTTGATCAACTTTTGATGAATTTTTGATGAACTTTTGATGAACTTTTAACTTTTAATGAACTTTGTAAGTAACTTTTGATGAACTTTTAATGAGCTTTTCAAAGTTCATCAATTATCATGAAATTAAAAGTTCATTAAAAAATCATGCATCCACAACCATGTTCTCCAATAACTTCCGATGACAATCAGTGACCATATCACTTTTGCAGCTCCACATGCGTTTTGTGCTGACGATTCGGAACTTCAGGTTTTTGAACAAAAATGTAAGTTCATGTAAGTTCTGAACCTTTTTGGAAGCAAAGTGGAACCACGGATGTTGTATAATGTTCTATCATGGTACAATGCTCAAGAATCTGAGATGAGGGGAGGGAGGGAGGGAGGGAGGCTCAAAGTTGAAGGCTCCGATGGGACTTCTAAAGGGTTTTTCAGACCAGTTTCAGACCACCCGAGAGGACAGGTTGGGGGCAGTCTTTTTGAAACAGATTTAGGCAAACTGAAGCTTTTGCTCTGCGTACGTATCATGGAAAGGGGTCATAGATGAAGTTTGTCATTAAGGGGTCGCGCTCTTTCTCTTTCTCTCTCTCTCTCTTTCTTTCTCTTTGTGGCAGGCCCTTCAAATTAGAACTTAATACGTATTTAAAAGAAAACGTGTTTTTTGACACAAATAGAGTCTAGAAATAACTTATTTTCCGAAAAAATAGAGTCTACTTTCTTGTTTAAGAATATTTCTTAACACAGATAGAAGCCGTACTTAGTGGACCTTGAAGTGCAGATTTCATGGCAGCACAGCATGCACTTTGTGAACCTCAAAGTGCAGATTTCGCGGCAGGCGCAGCACCTTGTGACGTATTTTTGCTCTCTAACCCGCCCGACCTCTACACCTCTGTCTTCGGAGGGACACCGCTGGCGAGGGACACCGCTCGCGCAGCCGTGCTCCCGCTGCGGCGACGCAATGCCTCCTACACCTGCAGCGTTCGGACACTGTCCTCATGCAGCGACGCGTTTCCTACTGTGTGTCCTCATTTCACATCCTACATTTTCCACGACGAAACTAGCGAAGATTTCCTTTGTTCACACGCGTGATTTCATGTTTTGTGTTTTTGTGTTTTTTTTGTTTCGTGACCGCTCCCTCCGCCCGCCAATGAAGAGAAAATGGTCCGACATGTGCTGGTTTGTGTTGACAACTTTTCCGTGAATAGTTTAATCAACGCACTTAGCTACTAAAACTTCTGACCCCTTACTAACAGCTTGCTCTTTCCTCGGACACTTCATTGAAAATCTCCTCGCTCTTCCCCTCTGCTCCTCAACCTGCTTTGGTTTCCACTTCCTATTCCCCTGTGCTCTCAGGTGCTTTGCCTCCAACTACTTCTCCCTCTATTTCCTTCTCCCCGCAAATATAGTCGTTTCTTTCTCGAACTCGTCGTATGTGACCTCTACACTGTTTGGGGTCTCTTGCCGGGATAATTTTTGAGGTCCACCACCAGGGGAGCTGCATGAAAACCATGCAACGCGTTTGCCGCAAGCCACCGAAGCGAAGCCAACCGTGTCCCTCGAAGCGAAGCCATCGCTCCTCCCAGGTGCCGGATGCCATGCCCAAGGACATCTTGACCTCCGTCGAATTGGCCCGGAGCGCCCGGCGGGCGTTCCATCCGTGTGGGGGGATGGTGTTCAGCAGGGAGGTAGGTTGCTAGACGCATTTCGAATCTAATGAAAGAGCTTCTTGGGGCAGATAGAACTGCTAGGCACCCAAATCAAAAGTTGACATAAACTATTTAATTACAGAACGTATACATTGTATTTTTATTGTTATTATACATTTTGGTGCCTTGTTCCCGACATTGTTTTGTTTGGTGTGTCGACCGATGTCGACCGATACCTGCAACATCCGCTCTCCCTTTTGCCATCGTTGCAGCAATTTCGTTGGATCCATTTCACTCCTACATGGTTTGCAGAAGGGAACAAAAAAACAACACCTAAGACCTATATACCAGAAGCGCAGAAGAACCTAAACGCTCCATAGGACTGCCGATCAATTCAAGTGGTGCCAGGGCGCTCAATGTGGGCACATAGAAACCGGTCCCATGGAGTGTCTGGGACACCTAAGACCTATATACCAGAAGCGCTAGAGAAGAATGTTTGATTGAGGGCCAATTGAGGGTTTTCTATATCGGCAGTCGGACCGAAGACTGGACGGTCGCACTCGATGCACTCGATCCTGAACTCGCCGGCCTCGGCCGCTGTGGGTTCCACCAAGAGCCTAAGGGTCAGGCAGGACCCATGCAAGGTCCATGTTTGGAGATATACTACTGTTACTGAGTGTGTTACTGTGTTATATAGTGTATTGCAGGAGCATCCCATGGGGTGTTCTGGCGTTGGACTACCCCATACTATCCGGGATCTCCACACAGGACACCCAAACAGAATGCGCTATAGGCATTGCCCCATATTGCCCCCTTGTTTTGGGACCTGTCCAAAATGGTCCCAAAACCTGTCCAACATAGTTCCATACGCCGCCCATCCCTCAACGCGAAACATCGACCTCGTCTTCGTTCTTCGGGTACGACCACGGTTCGGTGCGGACCTTTTGGGGCTGTGCGGCGCACGATCCTTTTCAGGGATCGAAACGGCAAGTGACGGAGATCGTCGGCGAAAAGGTCATGGATTGGGCGAAGATGGAACTCGTGGAGATGGATCGAGCCGAAGGCCATCCCGGACGAGAGGGATCGTGTGTCCGTCAAGAAAGCGAGACGGACGAGACAGACCGACACGTTTTGTTTAAATGGGAATTGATCCGGAAAAACGTCGAGTGTAGAATCATCATCAGTCAATATCAGTCATAATCCTTAGGCTGATCTGTCAATATCAGTCATGAGTCATGATCCTATATAGAATCCTTACCTTATCTAAAACCAGGATCGTTTGGAAAAAGCACACCAAGAAACTTCGGAGGTTGGAAGCCTAGTGCGGGCTTGGGAGCCACCCGGGTTTGGTATTTGCCCATGTTCCACGTTTTTGAGGCTGGGACATGGGCATCCCAGAAAGAAAGAAGACCTGGCTTCCCAGCCACCCAAGATGTGGTCGATACAACCAACATCTGGACACCTGACAAATAGAAATACTATGAAACACTCCCGTGGATTTGTTTCTTGGTGCCTAGTTGGAATGTTCAACGTTCTCTCCGCGCCCATGCCATAATGATTGTAAGAGGAAATCACACACCCTAATTGCATGCATCCTTTTGCATGACAGAATTGAACACGTTATGGTGTTTAAAGGCTCGAGGCTCGACCCATCCAAAGCCTTGCTGTTTTGAGGATTGTTTTTTGTGACTATGTGGCACATGTGGTTCTTGCCCTCAAAAACATTACCTCAAGGTCTCAAACACACCCTCACTTTCTAGAAAGGCTAGCTTACAATAGCTTGCATATGATTTTGTTCTGACACAAAATTGCCATCCGGATATGGTATTCCTCGGCTTGGATTGGTGCTTCGTTTGCGGTAGAAGGAATCACTCATTGCCTCTAAACTCGGGGACCCAACGAATGCTCAGCCTCCATCCTTAGCACAGGTTGACAACTCGTATGTTAGATTTTGTGTTCCAGCATGGTGACGTACCAACCAGAGATGCGTGGTGGCTTCAGAGAGGTTTTTGATTGTCAACCTTCGACTTGAGATGATTGATCCTGTGGACTGACGAAGACTCTTCAAGTACGTTCAAGTGACTAAACCACCGACCAGGCATGCCATGTAGACTCTTGATTAGTAAACCTTCAACCGGACATGAATGGGAAATCCTAATCATATGTGTTGTTTTGTTTTAATCAAGAGTCTACTACATTATTTCCTTGTACATTCCCAAGAACACTCGGAGTCACTGTGGAGCTGGCACATCCAACCAACACGCAAGCGCGTTCAGGCAAGCGCGTTCAACATCATTTGTGTTTTTGTGTGTATTCACCCCTCACCCCTCAAATGCTAGGATTGACTATGCAACACACTGACTGGGTCATACTGGGTTTGAACAGTTTGTATGCCCCCCACTAAGCTATGTTGAATGTTGGTTGAACTTATCCTATTCTCCGTGTTCTTTTTTGCGACATTTTGCGACCACTGATGGAAGTAGCACTGGGAGAGTTCCCAGTCACACCTGTGCTGCTGTCGGCTGCTGTAGTGCTGTGCAGTTAGGATGGGTGCTCCGACAAAGAAGAAGACTGACAAATTCTGAAATGCTGGAGGAAAAGACCAAAGACACACTGGGAGGAGAAGGATCAACAAACTCCACCACCAACAACAACATGTTGGAATGACTTTAAACACACTAGGACCCTTCAACAGGTATTTCTTTCAGGCTTAGAAAGGGAACTAACAGGTCAAACCATTCGTGACCTATCAGAGTCCCAGTAGGTTTTGGGACGGGATGGGACGGGTCTTCATACAAAACCCAAATGTGTTCTCACAAGCTGCAATCTTTTGTCCCACTCCAAGTGCTGGAGCTCTTTGAAGATCAACCCGTCCAAACCAGTGAATACCAACAACAACAGCAATAGCAACAACAAATAACAACAACAAACAAACAAAACAAGGACTATATGACAGTGACTTCAACCAAGAAAAAACACCAGTAGACATTCACCAGCCTCTTCACTCAACACCTGGCAGGCAGCAACGACGTGGGCATGCTGGCTTGGAAGCTCACCTTGAAGACCCCCGAGTACCCAGCAGGAATGGAAGTTCACGCCGAGTGTTGACGAGTTCAGTGAATGGAAAGCTGTAAGGCCGTGATCGAGATTGCCGTCCAATTGCTTTTGTTGGTACCAATTAAAGCACATGCTGTTTCTTTGGCTTATTTGTTGTGTTTTTTGTTCATGCTGTTGGAACAGCCAAGGAACTGGGTGGTGAGCTTGTTAGTAGCATACTCAAGTAGACAGTCAAGCCCAGTGACTATAAAAGACAAGTCTTTCCAGCCAAACCAAGACCAAACTACCCTCCTTTGCCTTACCTTGAGGCCCGTTTTCCTTATTCAAATCCATTTTTGGAGCTCTTGGCTGGGGTGATGTCCAACTAACTTCTCTTGGCATGTCAGATCAGCTTTCATGTTGTGTGTGTTTTGAACACAAGGTCCTGCAAACCTTTGTTTTCTCGGTGGACGAAGCAGCCTCATCGGTGGGATCCTGAGTGGCCCTTTGGGATCCTGAGAAACTCTGCCGGAGCACATCCGACCAGAAAGGGTCAACGCCCTTCCGGACCGCATGGAATTCGGGAGACCGAAACACGGAAGAGTTTGCGTGGCCAAAACAGGTTGCCGTTTGATTGGAGAGAAAGGAATTTGCAGCAAGAAGGATTCGATGAAACATATTGAGACAGAGTTTGCTCAATACCATGTTTCCAAAGAATCATGTTCATGCATGCACACCATCCAAAAATATACCAAACTTTATGATCAAAGACGCCTTCATAATGTTTAACAGTTCATCCATGTCTTGAAAGGTGTCAGATCTCCCAGTTGCATAAATGTCCCATGTCCTCTTGTTCCAACCAGTTCCAGTGCATCCTGAGTCATCCCATTGGTTTCAGCAATATTGCTGCAAGTTTGGAGATGGATCAAAACCTGGAGCCCGACCCGTCCACCATGTAGCGACCTTCCACCAGGTAGGTCAACCAAGGTACAGGTGCCATGACCCACGGCCATACATTTGGATACTATAAGTCTATAGCTGGGGTCTGTCCTATTACCTGTAACAGTCAGTAAACAACTATTATATATAATATTATATACTATTTTTGAACAAGGCCTTTACTAGCCATCATCATCCACTGTTACAGGTAGCAAAATAGACCCAATCTATAGCCTTCCAGGGAAAGCTCCTTCCACTGTGCCAGACCTCCGCGGCAGACGCTCGTCCGGCTTCGATCGACCTCCGTCCCGCCATCCCGCTTGCTGACCGACCGGGCTCGCGCAGGACGCGAGCTCATTCTCATCGCCAACGACGTGACCTTCCAGGTCTTGTCAACACCCGATTTCGGGCTGGGTAAAGACCCTAGGGCTCCTGGCCCATATATCCTCATGGTTAGACCCCCCTGGAATCCAGCCCAACCACCGAACCTCAGGAGGTAGGCCTAGCTGATATTTCAACAACTTCCACAGATTTCACGCAAAAGAGCCTCATGTTGTGGACTGATCAAGTGTCATTTTGGACTGGGTCTCCAACGCCATCTATCCGAAGTGCAGGGCGGAGGAGAGTATAGTTAGTTACAACTTTAATCGAGAGACCCTAAGAAGCATTTCGATGTGTACAATAGACCCACCCTTCGGGCGAGGGACGAGGGATGTCTAGCAACGAGAGAATCTCCAAACAATGTTCTTTCACAATGATCCAATTTCAGCTAGGCCTAAGAATATGACAGCTTATCAGCTATCATTTTGTTTAATGATACATGTATATCTATATTCTTGAATCACTTATGCATATTTATGTGGTATTCTTAGCGCTAACACATGAGCTTTGCTTCCTTCCGGTTCCACCGAAACGAGACCCTTCGTTCTGCTTGCACCGCAGGCGGGCTCCTTTGGCGTGAAAGAAGATCAATTCTTCCAGAAGGCGCCCGAAGGGACCTGAGGATCGGACCCTTCATGTGTTGATTGTACACTCCCGAGTCCACTCACATAGACCCTGACGTCCTGGCCCCCTGGAAGATGGTTTTCCTCTACCAACCAGTGGTTTTCAGGGTCCATGTTAGTCTTCCAGGGTGTAACCTTTTAGTAGTCTAAGTACAGATAACCTGGTAGTCAATACGACGGCAGGTTCTGTTCATGCGACATATCTTGTTCCAAATCACTCTTACAACGACCAAAGTAAGATCGGGTGGAGCTTGGCGGATCATGAAGATAGTCATGAAGATATGACAAAGCAGGGGGGTAAAGGGGGCCGACGCGAACGAGGGGAAGCCGGGAACCGGCGACAAGCGGAGAAGCCGAGAAAGAAATGACCTGACACGAAAAGAAGAGGCCGGAAGCGCAAAGAAGAGACCTAATACGAAAAGGAGAAGACACCTTGAGAACTTCACACTAAAATAAAGAGGAGACTTGACACGAAAAACAAGTTGCGACGATCAAAAGGAGAATTTGGCACTAAAAGAAGACACCTTGAGGAACTCACTTGCAACACTGAGGCTGCAGGACACCTGTCTAGATCAGGAACCAAAAGCAAGCAGCCATCTAGATGAGAAGATCAACTTGGTGGGGGCCCAGCAGCTTGCAGCTCTGCCTTTGCATGCTGAGAGGGTGCAAGTCCTTTTCACACAGTTCTTGTGGCAGAAGCATGGGCCGCAAGTGGAAAAGCTCAAGGTCAACGTCCTTGTCATGACCGCCGATATGGCCCCAAAAATGTGGGCCGGAAGCCAGAGACATGGAGGCTCCAGGTGCTGGCGCGTGACGAAATTGAGAATACCGCTTTGACAGAGATGCTGGCCTTGGCAGCTCACTTCCAATGTGTCATGTTTGCTAGAGCAAACTCTTAGGACCAACCCAACCGCTCAGCAGCAGGTCTTCCCTCGGACAATGCAGAGCCAACACTTCGGCTCACGTCTCCATGCTTCTGCCATGACAAAGCCAGGGCACTGATTGGCGGCGGGTGGTCTTCGCTCTTCGCTCTGGGGTCAACCTAGGCTCCCTTGTTGGGGCCACCGCCCTCCTTTCAGGCTGCCCCCAAGATCTTCTTCTCGCACCGTTCTCCCGTTCTGCTTACAGCAGCTGCCAGGTCAATTGCATGCGTCTTCGTCCACCCTTATGGTCAAAGAACATGAGCTCGGTGGTCGCGCACCTCTTTTGGCTCAGCTGATGCAGGACTTTGCCGCTGAATGGCGGGTCTTCATGACTTGCTCCTAATATTTTTACTTGTGGGGTCCCTGGTTCGTTGTCCTGTCCCACCAGTGTCCTCTCTTGACGGTCTACATCGCTTTCAACTCACGGGCAAACAACCGGCAGAACGTTTAATGGATCCTGGTATTATTGTGCCTGCTGAAGCTTCTGCGCCCGTTCAATTTTCGTGTCTTTGCACCTAGAATGACCATCAAGGATGAACATCGGTATCTTCTACACCGCCAGGGAAACTTCCCCTGTACTCTTTGCAAGCGTCTTTTTACTATGTTACAGGGCGGGGTCTCGCGTCTCATAGGGCACGTCTCGCGAAACTGGTTTTGGTTGTACTTGCTGTCCCCGTGCCTTTCGCTAGTGGCTAGTGCTCTTAGGTTCGCACCGCCGCGTCGACCATGTGCCCGCACGGTTTGTCCGGGTCGTCCGGCCATGTCACCGCATTTTGCTCAGGATCATGAAGTAAAATAGCTATATCTACCCTATGCCGTGTCCGCTGCTTGGTGGTTGGATTTTGGCTAGTGAACTTGTAAGTTAGTTACGAAGGGGCTAGAAGTTGTGTAACAAGCTAAGTTTCTATGTTAAGATGTGGCACTTGCAAGTTAGTTGTCAAAAGTTAGAGATTTCTAAATTCAGTACGTAGATAGGCCAAAATAAGTTACAACTAACTTAGGGAACTTATCTTTTTGTAGATTTAATTCAAGCATTAAATGTCAAAAAGAACTGTACATACTTTGTGTTTTTGCACTTCATTTGAGATGGGACAAAAGCAATCGGCCCAATCTTAGAGGCACACGCATACTCATGCGGTTGGTGGCCTCCATATACATACAGGTTGGCTGGCAGCCCATTGGGCCGCCTCCAGGTTACATATATAATAGAACACATAGGTTGGCTGGCGGCCCAATGGGCCGCCCCCGGGATACATATACTGTCAGGGCCCATGGCTTTGAAGCTTCAAAGGTTTCCTTTTTGGGGGCCGGAAAAGCAGTCCATGCATCAGACGCTTGTCGTCTGAGCTTGCAGTGGTGTCTGCGGTGTTTTGGCTGCAACAAAAGCAAGAGTGCCGATCGCGCACTGGCTCAGCTACTTTTTTTAAAACCATGTCCGATGATGCAGCAGCTGCCGCTCCAGCTGTTCCTGTGCCATCTAGCGCTGTGCGGGTGCCGGGACCAGACCAATTGCCACAATTACGCGCTGCGCTTTTGGTTCACAGCCTATAGGCGCAGGCAATACAAGCCTACGTATGCCTGAAATACTGTCAAGGGGTTCTGCAGCAAATCGTAGAGGCACGGAGCAAAATACTGTTAAGACTTTTCCAAATACAGTGAAGAGCTTTTGACGCAAATCGCAAAGGCACGGGGCCAAATACTGCCAAAAAAGTCGCACATGTAACAAAATTATAGAATCAGCAAATGTCTTTGTTATTGAATTTCCGGGTTCTTAACCTTATTTGATCTCCTGCCATTGAGATTACACCTCGGAAGCCTTACCCTTATGTTGCAAGTCCTTCACCTTATTTGATTTCCTGCCATTGGGGTTGCACCCCGCAAGTCCTACCCTTACGTCACCAACCGGGTGCCTTGTTTGATCTCCTGACAATGTGAACAACCCCCGAGTTGTACCCTTAGTTGACAGGGCCTTATACCCTTTTATTGATTTCAATTCAATCATTACAGGGAGATTATTTGTATTGTCGGCTATGGCGGCAGCTTGGCGGCTGCGGGGGTTCGGCGGCTGCCAGTGGATGCGGCGGCTGTGGCGGCTGTAGCAGATGTCCATGCCGCTTTTCGATGTTTGTGCTCTCCAGTGGGAAAAATGTAACCAAATTCACCTGCAGGGTTCCCAACAGTCTAGCATGTGTGGCCTGATTGTCGCTAATTCATTGTCTAGCCAAGCAGCCCTACGAGTCCATCGATGGTTTTGCTTGTCGACGAAGGAATAGAACCATTGACAAGTCTGTTAGAAACCCCATATCCCAAAATCAAAGTTGTTTGTTTCAGTGGAACTTGAGCCGCGCGCAGCTCTCATGCTGTAGAACAAGTGTGTGCAAGTAATTCCTCGCAGAGGGAAAGGCAACATTGATTCAGAGGGGCGCGGGGAGGACGGCCGCATGTGGTTGACATCTCTAGCAGTGTATCTGTTCTGGAGGAGGTATATGCACCTTCTCAGTGTTTATCTCATTGCTCCTTCCTCATGTGGCTCCTTCCTCATATTGTTTCTTACTTGTTCTGCATCTACTTCTCTTTGCTGTTGCTGCAGCAACTCCGGAGCTCAGGTTTTGGGCCTGCTGTTGCGCGCGGCGCAATCGTATTGAGACCATCGTGGGGGACGGAAAAAGGGCTCTTGTTTCGGAGGATCAGCCAGCTTCGCACTTGTGGTTTCGTACAGGGGTGTGGTGTGACCTTGTCAGTGCCACATGTTTTAGCTAGAGGAGTTCATGCAGCCGGCATGCCTCTTCCCAAGACTTTTTTGGCCATCAGATTCAATGCTCATTTCGCATCCGTGCAGCCCCTAGAAGCTCTTTGAGGTAAAGTGGCCATGACTCAGCTTCAAGAAGCGAACTGGAACGGTGGACAGCCTGTGGCCCCACATCAAACCAACGTGAGCTAAAGATGCACTACGAATGATATGCGTACATAAAACAAAGTACAATAGATCAAGAGATTTAGATAGATATGATGTATTGCAGCACCATCACAACGGCTCTATGGGGCAGACACGTCTAATTTCTTGTTTTCTATCTCGTCTCATGCCCATGGCCGCCGAAGCTGTGGCCTTGGCAGAGAAGCAAGTGACAGAACTCCGAGTAGCTTTGGCGCAGAACCATAACCAAATACGAAATTGCCAGCAGCAAGCTCGCAGACAAGCGCTCGCCGTGCGCAATGGTGGCCTATCTGTCCAGGCAGGGACAGCTTTGCCTGCAAGGTAAACCAACAAACCCTCACCTCCATGCAGGTGCTTACATGAGTGCTTACCAGAAGTGGCCCATTGGTTTGAGGTGCTTACATGAATGCTTATCAGAACAGAAAGGCTTGTTGCCAGCGCCGAAACTACTAATAATTTTGGCATATCTATCAGTATGCTTGGTTGTTTCGCGCTGTCAACAATTCCTTTTTGCCTACTACAATGGTTCTGGGTTCTTCAGTCATCATTCCTTCCCTATAATTCATGGTGTGTTATAACCAAAAAAACAAAAAACAACAAAAAAACACGAAGAGCCTCCGAACCTCAATGAAGAAGAGCAGGATGACTTATCTCAGCACCACTCACCGAGGGCATCCGAGCCAGACTCATCCTCTTCCTCGTCTTCTACATCTTCGCCAATCCGCAAGCTCCGCGAATCGCGAGCCACCATCCGAGAAGTGCGTGAGGGATTGAGTCTGCTGAGGGAGCCAGTGGCAGTGATTTGCGCAGACTGCGCTAGGGCGGTGGATCATCTCCATGGTCTTTTGGCCAAAGCTTTGGAGTAGATAACTTGAACAATGACTTTATAGCGTCTTCTGGCATCACAACTTTGCAATAATATATCTGGAGTGTAGCAGCAAAGCTTTGCAGTCATATAAACAGCACGTGTCTGGATCTCGCATCAAGGATGATCCAGCAAACTTGGTGATAAAATCCGCTCTGTCCGGCGCTGGCAACAAGCCCCTCCCTATCAGAAGTGGCCCATTGGTTTGAGGTGTAGTGGTGGTTAACTTTGAGTGCATTCTCTTTGTATGGACCAGCAAATGTGCTCAACCCTGCTGAAGAAGAAGAGAGGGTCCGTCTTTGTGTGCAGAATGAACCGAGTGTAAGGGGTATTTATGCAACACCTCTCGGATTGGAGACGGCAAGGCAGGCTGAGATGCGATACAATGTGTTGGTGTCACCGACTGTGCTTGCAACAATCCGCATGACAGAAGATGGCCTCAGGGGGTTTGGGCTTGGTCATTCGCCTTACAGTCCAGCACTACGCAATGATCCTTACTTCTCTGGCACCAACCTCTCATGTTGCATTGCTGCATTTAGCAATGCAGCATTGTGCACATATGGACCAGGAACCTACAAGCTGGACAGAGATGTGGAGCTTGCGGAGAAGGATGACAAGAGGGCGCAAGGCACATACATTGTGTACTCTCCTGAGCATCGTGCCATGAGAGAGTTGCCATTGCAGACTTTGCCAGAGGTGCGAGAGCCGATCAGGGCTTTGTATGCCAATTGTGTGCTGAATCACAATTTGTACCCGATCAGGGGGGCCACAGATGTCAGTCCCAAAAAACCGTCGCAGGATCGCCTACACAGTCATCCGGCCATTCAGGCCGTTCTACCGCATTTCCTTGTTGCAGCGAAACGCGGCTGCCCAAGAGAGTGGCCAGCGGCTTTGCAGCATTACCGCAGACAAAGTTACGGCTTCTTCGTGCAAAGTCATCCTGGGTGACCACGGACAGCATGATCAGTATTCTGGCAGATGTACGCAAGGGACTTGCGCATTGGCTTCCAATGGTGAAACCAATACTTGTTTTGGACACTGCTTCTCCACATTTACCCAAAAAGGTGATGCCTTTTGCCAAACAACAAGGTTTGCAGCTTCTTTTTGTGCCAGCTTGTAGCACTATGTGACAAAGTTGCATTCCGCTTTGACAAAGTTTATGCAGCGCCCATGTCTTTCCCGCGTTCGGCAAAACCGAGTCCAGCAGAAATGGCTCTCATTTGGCCTACTAAACGCGCAAGATGAGCTACGCAGGTGCATGTTTGTTCTGAACACGCCAAAGGCGTTCAGATCGAGCACTTGACCAGGCTAAAAACGCAAAAAGGAACGGAAAGCAGTCACTGCGACACTGTATAGGTTGGCTGGCGGCCCAGCATATATGTGCACGGCTGGCGGCCCAATGTGAAAGGTCCTTTACCAAAAGTATTTGTCCCAGATTGTTTTGGAAAATGAAACAGTGGGTTAGACGAACACCTTGAATCATTTGAACTACCATAGCTCCACCTGATTTATCTTACGGTTATAATGAAAAGTCTCTTAAAGCTTAAGTTCTCTAAGTACTACTTACAAGTTCCGTAAGTCCTTCAAGTGTGATAACTAAGCTGCAAGTGCCACAAGTAAACCCAACCACCAAGTATGTGTTGCCCAAGATCGCTTTCCGGCACCTGTTATGACTAATCCGCTCACTTTTAAGCGTCACCCTACAGTTGCGCATATGCGAGATTTCTTATGCAGATATTTGATCCTGGGGTATAGTATGCCACTTGTATCTTGTTGACGCTGCTTGTGCCATCTGCTAACTGGGCTCAAGTTCGCGCCATGCCCGCTTCTGAACCTTGAGGACGCTCGCGCGAACTCGAGCGAGTGAAGAAGGCGGGCCGCAAAGTGCAGGAGCGGTTTGACTCCTTAGATTAGACTGTGGCAGACATTGCTGGGCAGACTGCTGCTGACGTGTCTAGCCTCCGCGCTGAGCTCCAAGTTGTATTTTTCATCCACGGTGCCGCTCTCCAGAAGCTCCTTGCCGAGTTGGACGCATACAACCGAGAGCGAGGCTGTTAAGAGTCTGCTTGCTTTCGACAGCAGTTAGGCTATCGCTATAGTCTTGGCAATGCCACCAAAATCCCGTCAGACGGACGGCCATGGATTCTGCTCTGCACGTTCCAGGCCTCGGAATCGGGCAGATCTTGCCGTTCGTTGGCTGTGGCAGGCACCGGCTTTGGACTAAGCTTGGCGACAGGTCTTGGCCAGAAGTTGGGTTCAAGGCAGGCGTGGCCCGCACCAGCCGCAAGGTTCTGGCTGTGGTCGATCATGCGGGTTATGCCGGCCATCCAGCTCGATCCGCCTGCTTGGTTTCACCTCAACCACCTCCATTAGAGCATCCAAGCAACGTCACGCGCCAGGACTAAGGAAGGCCCCAACCAGGAGGTACTTCTTGAAGCCCACAAATCCTCTTCCGGATCCTTGGACAGTGTCATGTGCTGTCCAAAGTCACCTGAAACCCAGTCCCTGTACAAACGATAAAGCCGGATAGAAGATACAAAACTGATTAAAAACCAAAACTTAACCAAAGCCTTGTAACATACGAGGGGGTGGGAAAGCATCAAGGCATTGTCACATTACCCCCAAACAGCGGGGTAAAAAACCTCACACCCGCGGGCCACCATCTGTGCCATCCACAACTACTGATAATACAAAGGAACATGGAACTGAGGCGACACCGTCTCGTACCCGAAGATATTCACGAAAGCACTCCGAACACCAGCGCCCAGGGAGAGCCAGCACCCGTCCCAAAGCACCCTCCTCGCAGCAGACCGGAACCCACTTGAAAGCAGGGGCCTGGACGAGACCAGAACCCCGCGCCCGGACGAAGCCGGAGCGCACTGGATGCAGCATTCAGCAGTACAAACAGCCATAAGGTAAAAATTGTCCCCAAAGTTACCCAATCATAGCCAAGGCACAACGACGGGCATTGAGCCACTCATGAAGGCCTGAAGATTACAGCAAGTGAAGAGCAGGAAAACATGACTGAAGAATCTGTTGTTCAATCGTTTACAGAAATAGCAGGGTCGGCAGCATCTGTGCTCGCAGCTTCTGTGCTCGCAATCACCTTCGCAGCGTCACTGCTTCTACAAAGCGTCGCAGTGTCGGGCAGTCACTCGGCCCCCTTTCGCCCTGCACTGGAATGTAAAAATGTCTCTACAGAGGATCGGAGCATTGGATTTTTGGGGATGTGGAGCTGTGGGCAAATTGCCTATGTTCCACTGGTGTAGGTCAAAGATGGGTTCGGCATTCTTATGCAAGCGCCACGGTCCGGTTATGATGTGGATCCCTATAGGGATTTCTGTCACCTTGATGCTTTGTTGAAAAGAATCGTTTAGGACTCAGGTTTGTCCATTTTTTGTGGGTTGAACTCCTGGACTCCTTCAGTCCCAGATGGGCTGGAAAGCAATGGACGAACCCAGTCACCTGCAAAACGCCCTGACAATGTTCAGGCCCTTGAAAGACATTCCTTTTGTTTTTCGGTTCCACGTGCTCCCTTCACATGTCACTGATCACTGTCGATTTGCACGGACCTCGGACCTCGGGACCTCTCTCCGCCGCAAACTGATGTGGCATCGACTCCCCATGAGGCCTCGGAACTGGCGCGCGTGCGTGGCCTGCCGCGGATCTACGTCTCCTGCAACAGTGGCGCCGAGCTCGGGGGGAGTAGGGGCTCCAGGGCCTATCCTTTTCTCAAAAAGAAATGTTCAAGAAGCAAACAAAAAAGTCAATCCAGACGCCATCGTCGTGGTGTTTAGATGGTGCAAACATGTGCAAATCTGTTTTTTTTGGTGGAGGGTTGCAGTCTTCATTTTGGAAACAGAAGTCAATCCTGTGGGCACGTAGGATCACAGGTCGGTAGGAAAACACCACTGTGGAGTTCATGTGGGAAGGTTTTCCTTAGGCTGACTGGTTGATTTCACTCTGTCAAGCATCGTCCTCAAGATTCCGTGTCCCTCACCATCCATGCAATCCACCCCTCTTCAAGCACCTCAACTGCTGGGTCAAGTTGCCCCCATGGTTCTTGCCTTTCGGTTGTGTTTGCCCGACCCAACGTATGCTTATAGTCTTTTTGATTTTCGGCTGGATGTTTATATTCCCAAACCGAGTGAATCCCCCGGCAAAATGGTTTTACTATGTTTTGCGTTCTTCCCGGTTCCCGGTTCCTGGCAGCAAATCCAACGTATGGAATCTACGATGACCTGCCACGGGGCCGAGCCAAACACGTCGTCCCCGAGAGGAGTGGGCTTTTGTAAAACTTAGCAATCACTGTGTGTGTAGCAACAGGGAACCCTGAAGAGCGCCAGGAATAGGCAAAGGATAGAGCGATACCCAAACCGATACCAAATGATACCTAGCCACCTCCCTATGTCATGTGTGGAACCCCAACTCACCAACGCTACTAGTGATGCAAAAGAGCTTAAGTCAAAGGCCTTTGCAAGTTGTTGAAACAATGGCTTACACGTTGTAGCTTCTAAGAGGAACCACAAAGAATCCTAAGGTTTGAGAGAGATTGTGGGGTTCTTTGTTTGTTGATTTAGGAGTGTATGGAGCGATAGGGAACCTTGAAGAGCAATACCGTGGCAGACCGTTGCAGACACGGGGTGGGATGCAGTTGGCACTAAGATTGCCAAACAGGAAGTCATTGTTTGTTTGCCTTTTGATGTAAGATTTGGATAGATTTGGTTCCCATCACCGCTTTGGACTGGTCGGGTTCTGCTCTTGCTCAGACGTTCAGGAATCATGATGATTCTTCATGCACTTTATATGGGCTCATAATTACGATGTTCAGGTACATTTCAGGTACATGTTCCATCCTGATCCATCATGTTCCATGCCCGTTTGGATGAATCCATCCACCCGACGTTTAGGGGGTCGATGTGACATCGACGCTTGGCAGACGCTGCATACAGGTGCCCGTGTGGGCTTGGTCGAAGAGCTGAAGCCTCTCTACAAGGCCGTCGCTATGGGTCGATCTGAGCTGGGACGTTCGTTGCTAGGTTGAGCGAACGCAAGGCAACATAAGGCAAACAAATTGTAGGGGTTAGATAAGTTAGATAAGATGATATAACAACCGCCGGAACAAAGGTGAAGAAGGCTAACTTGTCCAGTCCCATGGAGTGTTTGAGATTGGAAGGTCATGAAGCTTATGAACGCCCATCCTGAAACAGTTCAACTCGCTTTTGGGATGATGCTCAAGTCACAATGATGTTCCCTAGGGCTCCAACTACCTGCTGAGAAGGTGGCTGGTTGGGGTGGGTTTGGGGAGGGATATGGTTAGAGCATGGTTGGAGCCCTAGGGATTGTGTTTGACAAGCTTCTTTTGTAACCAGCCCAGTTTCCGCTGAACGACACACTATGCTTGCTTGAGCGCCGGCCCAAGCCGGCGGAAATGCTCTTGATCAACGTCATAGCAGCAGCAATGCACGAGTACGCCCATTGGCTCGTGTCATCCTACCAAGTCTAAGTCAGTGGATGACCTGCAAACGCCTGCAAAACTGCTTTGGTGACAAAAGCAAACCAAAAATTGGATTTCCCATGGTTTCACCCCCTGTTGTTCTTCGTTTCACCCCCTGTTGTTCTTCCCACCCAACCAACCACCAGCGAGCCGAGCCGACCAAAAGGGGCCCCCCACCTCCGTTGTTTCGGCCCGGCGCCTCTTGCGCTCGGAGGTGCAGTGGATCGATGCAGCCGACTGCGGCAAAGGCGGTGCAGAGCGCGGCGGGCTGCGTGGGACATGCACCGACTCAAGAGAAAACGACACCCTGGAAGACGATCCCATGGACTCGACCCTGAAAAAACACTGGTTGGTAGAGGACAACACTCTTTGCAGGGGGACTCCCGGACGTCAGGGTCTATGTGAGTGGACTCGGGAGTGTAAGGACGTTTGGGAGAGCTAGTGGCCCAGAGGCTGAAGGGACATGGAGAGATGGAGAGAATCTGGAATTGGATCCAGGAAAACTCCCGAGATGGGAAGCTGTGGTGGGCAGAGTTCCATGCAGAAAGCATGAACCCACACAAGTTGGTGGAACTTAGTGACGACTTAGTGGTTTGCCTGTACTGTATGTTCTTGAGTCCATGTTCCGAACCTTTTCAGGGGGTCGTTTCCTGAAAGGTCTCCCAGGTGAGGTCCCAGGAGTTGTTGGGCAGTTGAACGGCAGTTGTATCTATCTAGCGCGGTTTGCGAGCCAGTGCAACTTGCATCTTTTAAGTAATAGAGGCCTATAGCCTTATATTAGTTTCGGCGGGTAATTTTTATTTTGGATGCAGTTTCGTTTTTTCCGTAGCCATTTTGGCTCAAGATGTTTGACTTTGACACTTTATCAGAAGAGAGCATTTCTGGCCCGAGTCCTGGAGGAGACATTGGGACAGACTTGATTCCTCATCTTCCTCCACGTGAGGGTGAGATTGCCTTGTCTGAAGGCACCATGGCAATGGATTTAGCTGCCGAAACCCAAGCGGTCGCCCAAGCCAACCACCAGGCTGCCCAGGCAGCACAAGCAGCGGCTGCAGCACTCGCGAATCATGCCCCGATACAGAATGCACCTGCACCTGAAGTGGTGGCACCGCCACTAGCAACATTCCCTGTTGCCCCAAACCCACAGGCTACACCACCAATCGGCCAGCCAACACAGACCCCCACCACTGTCGCTGATCTCTATGCCAAATGGGCCTTGGAAAATCCTGGCGACTTGGTCCCTGTCACGATCGACATGAATGCGATTCCGCCTGCTGGATGGGACATCCTAACTCGTTGTTGGGGGTATCCTGGGCGGCAAATTGATGAAGACCGAGGGGTTTGTTCTCTACCGCCCCAAAGACCTCCAAGAAGCAATGGTCATGGCATCAGGGATAGATCATATGCTGCGAGTAGTCACATCAAAACTCAAGCACGTGGTCATGAATGGCTTTTTTGCATTGGGGTTCTGCTTTGCAGGCACGGACCCTATGTACTGCGGCATTGCGGAGAGAGAATATCGTCTGGCACCTGGCCATTACGCCGCCCATCAATATTTTCCAGATGTGCCATATCTCCGATCCTTGATCATCAATCCGTGGCATTTTGTCACACCTCTGCCAAATCGAGACCAACTCATCATCCGTTACGGCAACCAGGTCCGATCGCGTGCAACACTAATCACGAAATATCGGGAGACGATCACAGCACGACGGGATGAAGTCTCACGGCGAGCTGCCAACCCAGCCAAGTATGATGACAATTTGGGGGCGTTCGCAGATCATACAGAGAATGAACTATCCAGGGTCAATAATGAGACCACCCCTGACCTTGGGACCTATGAGCTGCCAGACATTTGGGTGTGCCTCGACAAGTCTAGGATCCCCCTGGTCCGATTTGATGTGCCAGTTGGCCGCATCTTGGAGGAGGTTGAGAAAAGAAGGCCGGCTGACTCGACTGCACACAACATTCAAGGCCTTTCATCAGCAGGGACCCCGCCTGTGCCCACGGAGTCAGGCGTCCTCATGGCAAGCGCACCGGCCGCGGAGTCAGATCTTCAGCCTGGGACCCGGCCAGCTGGCGTTCCAGAGCATATCCACAATTACATCATTCAGAAGATTGGACACAGACCCCGCATAGAGCTCCGCGGCAGTGATGCCAATCAGGCTACAAGTCTGATTGATGGTGCAGTGCTTAGCGCCGGATTGGAATGGGACAGGTCATATGAGCTGAACCTACAGGCATGTGGGTACCAGCAGGAGGAGACCTTCCACCACAACCCCATTCCATGGCCTGGCCGCCAATCGGAGCCAGGGACTGGGACAGAGCGAACTGAGTCTACTCAGAATCCTGACCAGTTCCCTATCAATGAGGTTTTTTTGCAACAGATGAAACAGATCCTGGTCAGTAGTGGAAAGTATTCCAGCTCCGACATCGACACACTTCCACTTGGTGAACTGGTCAGGCTGATGGCCGCTGAGGAAAGCATCATAGGGAGGCATCGAGACTGCTCTAGTCTCATTGCCAATGGATTCGACCCAACGATCATCCAGAGGCTGACAGAAATCTCAAACCAGAACATGAGTCTCCTTACAAATCAGCACATCCAGCAGGCAATGATCCAGGACATGAGGGCCAGTTCTGCTGCTACAACGGCACAAGTTGGGTATGTGGCTCAGGCCGTCAATGAGCAAGGGCAAACATTGACACAAGTAGCCCACACTACAGCTGCTTCTGCAAACACTCTGGGCACTGTGACTGATCAGCTGACAGGGGTGAATGCTCAGCTGAGCCAATCGGCGTCACTCATAAATCGGGTGATCACAACAGTCCAAACTGGCGCCCTCAGCAGGTTCAATCAGGAGCAGCCCCAGATAACATACTTGCAGACACAAGCCCAAGGTCAGGCTCTAGCACAAGGTGGTCAATGCCAGGCAGGTCCCCCTGGTATGGCACCTACCACCCCTATGGTGTCTCAGCAAGGGGTGGCAGCAGCTGCGGTAGCACCTGGGCAAACAGTCCAGACAGGCTTTCCCACTGACCCCCGTTCAGTCAGCCTTTCCCAGCAACCAGGAACAGTGGAGCATCGCGCTATGAGGTTCCCACATGGGACCTGGCGTTACAAACTGCACGCAGCCATGGCGAGCAGGGCCTGTCTCCCGGATGGCAGGATTAAGTGTTCCAAGTGTTCAAGGCCAGCATGTCCAATGATCGGGGCAGGCAACTCAGTCTATGTGACATGCTGCAAGGATTGCGCCTTATCCAACGGCAAACGTCACACGAGGAAGTGTAACGAGTACATCAGTGGCCCTGACGTATTGCCTGAGTACATGGTCGATCCTCCCCATCTTGCCAACGTCGACCTTCCTACTGGGACATTACCGCCAGAAAGGCCAGTCGTGCAAGGACAGGGGGTGGTTCAAGCAGCAAACCCTGCTCTTGGACAGTTCGGATGTCAGGCGGCACCTTGCCAGTGCGTCCAGCAGCAACCGCCACAGCAGCCAATGCCAGTTGCTCAAAACCCATTGACCCCACCACAGGGGCTACCGACTGCACCAACTTTTGGCCAGCCACCCGCCACACCACAACCGGCTCCTTCCAACCAGGTTGGCGGTCAACCGCCTTTGGCGTCTGCTGCTGGTACGCCCTGGATGACACCTCCATTCCAGGGAAGCATTGCGCAAGGCAGTCTGGCTGTGCCAGGTGTAGGCTATGGAGGCCTTCCACCGGCACCTGTCCAGGCAAATCCAGGATCGCTTCAAGGCCAATGTTCAAACCAGGCACCGGGAGGAATGACCAATCCATTTGGCATAACTTCCGCCCCCCCGGCGAATCAGCCGCCACCACAACCAGCTGCACAAACAGGGCCTGCCACTTCACTGGCGGATGCCATCAGGAATCAGACCCAGAATGCGCAAGGAGGAGGCCAGTCCCCTCTCATGTTCCCGAACCAGGCAAATATTGGCCAGGGCAACCAGGCACCAGCACCTGTATCCCACCCGGCTGGCACGCCACCAGGTGTGCCGGTCAACACGGCACAGCCTGCGCAGATTGGTCTCCCTGCCAATCTCTTCGCGCAAATGTTGGGTGCCGCGAGTAGTCAACCAGAAGCAATCACAGGTGTCATGCGAGCATTTCGCCCCACCTGATGACATGGTTCAAAGCCAAGTCAGCACAGAACGCCTATAGACCCCTGAAACCCATCCATCTATGGTTGGTCACACAGGCGTCTGGCATCTTTTGAAATGCAGTTCTTCGAATCGAATGGCACAGAGATTCTGGAGGACTGGAGGCAGGTGCGGCTATAGGCCTGCCTTTTTTCCAGTTGGATCCTTTGGATGCAGTGGCGGATAGGCACACGTGGGTGCCACCTGCCCGCCATAGACAAAGCAGTTTCGTTTTGTGGAGAGTGGAGCATGTGTACTAACTGGGATCCCCATTTGAATGAATCCGCCGGTATGGGGAAGATGTTCAACGTTTTCCCGGAAACCGAAATCAGCAAATGCAAGGCAAATTGTCCTTTTTGTTGGTCCATGTGCTTTCTGTTTGTTGATAAGGTCCCGCTCTGGCCTCCCAAGAGACTTATCGCGACAGCTGCGGTCGTGTTAGAATGAATACCAGTATATGAATTCCCAGACCATTCATGGGACTGGAATAGTATATATTTCTCTATATTTATATCAACAAAAATGCACCAACTGATCGGCAAATATTTCAGTCCTATGGATTGTTGGAGATACAGCTGTATCATTTGTGTGGAAGAGATCTTGTGAAGCTTGAGAGATCATCGGGCTTGACCTCGTGTCTTTTTTTGGAGGGTGGTGCACATGATTGTGAGTTGTAACATGGTTTCAATATGTTTCAATTGCACTAAAAACATACCCCGGCCTTTCATTGCATTTGGCCCTCGTGCAAATTTTTGGATTGAGTGTATTGGTGTGTGGTGAGAAAGCAACCAGCAGTCCCCAAGGTGATGTATTACACGGGGTTCGTACGTGTGAACATTAAACACTACGCGGGCCCCTGTTCAATCGCCGGGTTCACACAGTTGAACTTAGAGGTTCAACATCTCACCAGCCTGGCTCGTGCATAGACCAAGGCAACGGCTCGCATCCTTGCAGGCCCCGTACACAACAACCAACAAAAGCATCTGGAGAGCCAAGAAATCCAGGTGCGCTTTGGATCGGTTTGGATCCACTCACTTCAGCCGGTCCCTACTGCTAGGCTTTGAGTACCTCTACTTGCTGAAGGCCGACTACGAGAAGTTGCCCCCCCGGAAGTGTGGAGGCGGACGCCGGACGCGCCGCGCGGCGGAGCGGTGGGGTCCGTGGGGGCGACGCCGCCCAGTGCGGCGCGACCGTCGACGGTGCCTGGCAGATTGGCCGATGAGTTGGGGTTGAAGTCGAGGAGACAAACGAATGTTTAATCTGTCAAGGATGGGAAATGACATGGAGTGGAGCTGGGATGGGATATGCCGATACGTGCAAGGAACACTGGAACCGACGAAGATTCTCGAAGGAACCATGTGACAGTGTGTTATGTTGTTTTCCCTTGTCGAGGTTGCAATCGTTCCTCCATCGGTTGAATCATCGGTGATGTTTGTTGCATCTCAAAACGATACCAGGGTGCAAAGATTCTGGTGGCCCAGGGTGCGAGGATTTGGACCAACATGGCCCGAGGGTTTACCAACCCTCCACATGACTGGAAGAATTATACCAGTACAATTACCACTTCAATAACATCTTAATATCACCCCAACTGATCCGGACCCCTTCCATCCCCTTCCCATAGATTGTATGGCATTGCACTGCATTACCTTCATGATCCTTCATGATCATCAAATATCATAAAGATAGAACTGTATAAAACTGTTTGATGGAACATTTAGTTAAGCCTGGCTGTAGACTGTTGTACATTTGGGAATATGAACTACGATAGATCTTTCTGCCACGGACTCCGTCAAATTGGAATAGGATCCCTAGATTGAGCTCTGAAACCCTTCTTGATGTCCGAGCAAAAAGGGGGTGGCGAACCGTTTCTTATCCCCTCGCCAAGCCCTTTGACCCATCTAGATTGTGCAGAAACTGCCTCCCCCAGTTCCTGAAATTGTTGGGGAGGCGGGGACCAGGAGTTCCAACAGCACCGTGTCCCATTTAAACATTCATTTGACCAAACGGTCAAACGACTTCGATAACTGTTTGCCGCTGAAGAGTCAAATCGCAAGCCTTGTGAAGCATCACGGGTCTTTTCCAGCCAAACCAAAGACTCCACTCCTTCTTCCACCAAAAATATCCCCTCAAATCCTCTAAGAAAAAGCCGCTGCATTGGGCACCCACCGATTCGCCCGGTTCGCCCGGTTCGCCCCCCCGCTTCGACCCGATCGCCAGGTGCACAAGATCGCCGGGCCCAGCGGGGAGGAGCGCTTCGTTTTGGACGCCATCATCGGAGAGGGCATGAAGAGCACCAAGCCCGGTCCCAGGGACGCGCGGGAAGCAGCGCGAAGCGGCGCGCGGCAGGAAGCGGGCTTGGGGTTTTGGGGGATGTTTTGGGGTGGGTAGGAAGAGGGGGGGTGAAAAAGCGGGAAGAGTGATGGAGAACAGGGATGCTGGGGGAGAATTGGGATACTCCAAGGCATAGACCCTACCTGGGAGTGGTTGAAGGGTCAATGGAGCTTGGAAAATGCGCTCACCATCCTGCCACCTGCAGCGGTTGTCAGAGGCTAAGCCCGAGACGCGGTTTGGTTCACCACTCCTACTGGGTCTTGAAGGGGCAGACAGCGCAAGTGTTCAGGACATCCGAGGAGTTCGGAAGTAGACCAGCACTCCCGAAGCTTTCATCATAGAGACTCTTGGAGGTCTTTCAATCCTCTTTTTCGAAAGCACAGGTTGGTGGTTGTCATTTTGGGGGACCTCCCTGAGGTAGTCGAATGGCACGGTCGAACTGTGTTGAGATTTTCTCGAGTTGAGAGATGGGTCATCACAGTTGGTGCTTCCCACGTCGATCGTTTGATGTTTCATCAGCTGCTATTGGTTCAATGTTCTGGGATTCTGGTTGACCTCCAAGACTGAAGCCATCCAGGCAGCCATCCAACTCACTCACCCACCCAACCCTCCAAGCTGGATTCTGGTAGGTAACTTGTTTGTCACCGCCCAACTCACATCAAACCCATGAAAAATGAACCAAACATGAACCAAAACATGATTGTCGTCCCTTCACCGAACTCGGTGCGTTGACCCGAGTCACCGACCGAGGGGTGGCATCGGAGTGGAGAACTTGCAGGGCAGCGGCTTGATCGCTGGCGAGACCAGCCGTGCCTATCAGGAGAGATGCGGGGCCGGGGTTAGGCGTTAGGGCTTGAGGGGGGGTGGAGGGGGTAGCAGATGGATGTGATGGATGTTTGGTTTGGAGTGGCAGAGAGAAAAGAGGGCTGGTTGGTTCCTTACCAGGAACTGCAGGTATGTCGAACCATTGGTGTTTTCTCACTCTTCCTACCACAGCCAAACTGAAAGCTTTTGAAATCCAGTGATCGTCAAGAAAAGAAACAATTGCCAATTCTCAGCCTTCAACATCCTTCAACTACATCCTCAGCAGATAGTTGGACCCCCCATTCATCTTACTTGGTCCTGCTCCTAGTCCTTGCAGCCCCGCCACCATGATCTTCCTGAACACCACCAGCTGGTGCGCAACAAAACGAACATTCTTTCCTATCTTCCCAGACCATGGAATAGTTGCATACATTTACCTAATTGATGCCAAAGCTGTGTAACTCTTCCGGTTTCATGGATGGTTTGGCTTCGCCGAGATGCTTACCTCCTGTTTTTCCACCATGCTGGGATGGGTCATGGCACCTGGAGCTTACCTCCTGGTGCAGTCCGGCCGCGAAGGACCTGAAATCGGGGAGGTCAACCCTAAACCCTAAACCCTAACCAGGTCTCCTGGTGTCCAGATCCACAGCCATCTCCCAGGACACCTTCACCTTGTCCTATATCACCGGTCGATCGGTGGGCATCGGTGCCTACCTGAACCGCCTGGGCCAGCGGAACATCCAGATGGCGCGGTCCGGGGGGCATCTGGGAGCAAGTGGATGTGACCAGATATATACCTCAAGCATCGTCAAGATCACTCAAAATCGATGTGGGGAATAGTCAAAATCCTTAGAAAAAGAACACTCAAAATTAGATACCTCAGGACACACCAGACTTCTCACTCTGTGTGTGTGTGTGTCAAACCCTGTCCCTAAGGGCTTTCCACCTTGAAATCGTGTTTCTAAGCAGGGGGCTCACGGGTTTGTTCCTGGCGTGAGCCAACGAAGCTCCAGGTTCAGACTAGGATATCGAAAGAGGACGCTCTTTCGACGTACCTGCGCTTAACTTTTGACCAAGCTCTTCCAATCCTCCTTTTTTGATTCCATTGGTGGTTCATGATACCTTCCCTTAAACCTTTCTTTTCCTTTGCCGCTTTCTCATGCAGCTGAGTCGTGCAGATGCTCGCCACCGCAGATCTGTCAACAGACTGCTCAAACAAAACAAGTGCGCGGACCTTTTCACCTTGCCGTTCTCTCACCTTCTTTCCACCTGGGAATTGAGTTAACCGAAAACCAATGTCAGAGTGTGAACCGCTCAGCCGTCCCACTTGGGTGCTGGGTGTGATCCTCCGCAAGGAGGCGCCGTTCTCATTCCGGAATTCGTGTAACCGATTCTTCGTTTCCACCATTCGATCTGGGCAAATTAAGGCGAGCTCACCTGACGAGGTACGAGGTAGAATAATTTCAAAACGAAAATAAGCGAGGTAAGTCCAGCAACAGCAGCAGCACAAAGGGTTTGAGCTTGTAAGGGCCACTGCTGGGCGTAGCTTCCAGGAGCTACAGGGACTCCACTCACCATGCCACACAGAAGCCCCAAGAATACCAAAAACAAAAAACAACCTATTTTTAAGAAATAGGCCCGATTTTTGTCTCAAGCATGCTTGAAGGGATTGGGGCTTGTAGAGGCCACTGCTGGGTGTAGTTTCCAGGAGCTACAGGGGGTCCACTCACCATGCCACACAGAAGCCCCCAAAAATACCAAAAACCAAAAAACAATTGTTAAGAAATAGGCCTGATGTTATTTTCGGTGTTTTAAGTTGAAGGGAACCGGCAAGGGAAAGAGCCAACAGAATACTACCAGAGGGGGATTTGAAGGGATAACCTTTCGATTCCGAAAAGCGTGGTTATCCGACCGGGCTAAACTGACACTTCTCATGAGGGCAATGCCCAAACCACACAGACAAGAAGACCATGCAGAGAAGCCCCAAGAAAACCAAAAAAATAAAAAAAACAACCTATTTTTTCAGAAATAGGCCCGATTTTTGTCCCAAGCATGCTTGAAGGGATTGGGGCTTAGCATCCAGGAGCTACAGGGGATCCACTCACCACGCCACGCAGAAGCCCCAAAAACACCAAAAACAAAAAAAACAACCTATGTTTAAGAAATAGGCCCGATTTTTGTCCCAAGCATGCTTGAAGGGATTGGGCCTTGTAGAGGCCACTGCTGGGTGTAGTTTCCAGGAGCTACAGGGGATCCACTCACCACGCCACACAGAAGCCTCAAGAATACCAAAAGCAGAAAGCAACCTATTTTTAAGAAATAGGCCCGATTTTTGTCTCAAGCATGCTTGAAGGGATTGGGGCTTGTAGAGGCCACTGGTGGGTGTAGTTTCCAGGAGCTACAGGGATTCTTCCACCCACCATGCAGGGCAGAGAGCCCCAAGAATCCCAAAGGCTTCAAACAACCTATTGTCAAGAAATAAGCCCGATTACTAGTTGGCACGTGCAGGAAGCCATGGAAGGCATTCAGGCCCCCACACCAAATGCAGACGAGGTGAATGAAATTATTGAAATTAAACGAGGCGAGGTGAATAATTTCAAAACATGAAATTAAGACGAGGTACGAGGTGAACGAAATTCAACTAATTTATAAATCACTCAGATTCGATGGATTTTCTTAGCGGACTCTTTTTCACCACTGGATCAACTGCTTTACGAGCCGCCGGGCTTATACGGTCTGAATTCACTGAATCTCCATTACTTGCAGCTTGCCTTTGACTTTCAAGCTTGTACAGTTGACCTGCCACAGCAACGGCAGCAGCTGAGGAACTAGTCCGGCTATACGTCCAAAAAGGGCACGATTCCACCGAATGCCGGCGCTGTCTACGAAAAAACTGTTGCCATGCGGATTCCTCCACGCACGTGCGCCGATATCGGCCACGTGTGTGTGTGTGTGTGTGTCAAACCCTGTCCCTAAGGGCTTTCCACCTTGAAATCGTGTTTCTAAGCAGGGGGCTCACGGGTCTGTTCCTGGCGTGAGCCAACGAAGCTCCA
>CAXAMN010003336.1:297258-332917 GCA_963970005.1 Durusdinium trenchii
TGCAGCTGAGTCGCGCAGATGCTCGCCACCGCAGACCTGTCAACAGATTGTTCAAACAATACAAGTGCGCGGACCTTGTCACGGATCTCTGCACAGCTGCTCGACTTGATAATGGGCATATTCTTGCAGTTGCAATAGGATGGACCATGGCACTGCGCACAGGCCGGTCGACCATTGCGGTGGCAGTCTTTGGCGCTGGCAAAACGCGTTCCCTCACCTTTCTCCTTGCCTGGCTGGCCATCACCACTAACCTGAAAATTGGTGTAGTACATAAGGACAACCCTGCAGGCCGAGCCATCATGAAGTTGCTCACTTCCTTCGACTTGAAGGCTTCCCATAAAGGGAGCACTTCGTTCGCCCCGTGGGCCGTGAAGAAGCAGAGGCCAACACTGCCAAAACCGAATTTGACATGCCCTCCTCAGAAGCTGCCTTCGTGATACCCGCGCGTGGCGTGGACGCTCCCGGCTCACCCCATCGAGATAAAGACGGTGAGGCAGACCCTCCCTACACGCGAGGAGGTGGAGGACAATGTCCTTTACAGGAACATCTTGGAGATAGTGGGTGAAGAGGGTATGGGAGTCGTCGCATTCTTCATTGCGAATGCCTCGAGGTCAGACCAGACCCGCCCCCGAGTGTGAACCGCTCAGCCGTCCCACTTGGGTGCTGGGTGTGATCCTCCGCAAGGAGGCGCCGCTTTCATGCCGGAACTCGTGTAACTGCCTTGACCGTTTTCACCAACCTTGGATTCTCTCAACTGCTTTCTTCCACCTTGAATGTACGGCCTTTTGAGCCGCCGGGCTAATACGATGACTGTACTTGCAACGTACTGAGCATTCAGCATGTCACTCCAGTGCAAGTTTCTTTTCGATAGGCAGCCGACTTTTGAGTTTCAAGTGTGTACAGTCGCCTCACCTTCAATCTATCACCTCAACACCGCAGCGGCAGCGGCTGAAGAGCTTATCCGGCTGTATGTCCAAAAAGGGCATGATCAAACTGCGCGCCGGCGATTTTTGAGAAAAACAGCAGCCACCGTCCTTTCATCCACCTGCGCCGATTTCGGCTACCTGTGTGTGTCAACCCCTGTTCCAAAGGGTCCTGTGCTTTTGTTTCTGATACCACCGCAGGGGGACCAGGCATCTCGCTGCTAACCTGGTCTAACAAAGCTAGGCAGCGAGATGGGAAGCACTGAGAGACGTCTCGGTGTGTACCTGCGACCAACTTTTGCAAAAGCTGTCCAATCCGATCGGTTTGATTCATGGTGGCTTCTGCATGCTATCTCCCTAAACCCTTTCCTGCCGCGTCCTGCAGCCGCTGATCGCCGCTTTCACTTGAGCGTTTTTGTGAAACACTTTTTCAACAATACTGTTTTGCTGACTCATGCGCCTTCCCGTTCCGTCACCTTCCTTCTCGACGTGGGAATTGAGTTAACAGCAAACCAATGTCAGAGTGTGTTTGCTTCGACTGCACGGCGAGTTTGTCGTGGTCGAAGCGAAGGACCCGTTCGATGATGACTTGAAGGCAGCCACCTGGTAAGTGGACTGACAAGCCGTCGTAATCCAACATGCATCAAAACCCAGCAAGAAACATGGTTGAAACGGTCTTAATTATAGTATTTTTTTTGCTCAGGGATGGTCGTAATCGCCAGGTGTTGACAAGTTGGTTCATGAATGTACAACATGGGTGACCTTGACACCCTCAAAAGTGAGTCTGTTATCAGCGGACCAACTAATGTGGAGATAGCACCAAGAAAAATATGCCAAATTGTTAGTATTACCATAATACCGTTGCACACCAGGAATGGTCAACCTGTCAATGTGTTTTTTTCATGCGAATACGGGAAAAACCCTGTGGAAGGATGTTTTCCTGCTACCTGCCCCATCCTTGTGCCAAACCCATCCTGTTTGCGTAAACATGTATCATGTTGTGAGACAGGTGAGCAGCCCCATGATCTTGACGGGCTACGCGGCATTGAACAAACTCTTGGGGAAGAACGTTTACCAATCCCAGGCGCGGGTGGGTTGTGGCAGCTACCAAGGGTATGACAGGCATGCATAGCAGACAGTTTGTTTTGTTTGGGACAAAGTTGTGTGTTTGTTACTGTGTTTTGCCGTGCTAATTGTAAACATGGTGTATGACTTGTTCTTTAGATGGTAAATTCACTCCTGCTTCGGTGTTTTGCTGGCCATTTGGCAAACGGTTTTCTCGGCACTCCTGTTTCGCCACGGGACGCGTCATACGACCCTCCCGGAGGTGACAATCACCCCGCATCACCCCGTGGTCGACGCACGGACAAGTCATGAGGTCGGTGTTTTCCCCTTAGGGCGACGAGGTCCTGGGAGTCCAGTCGACGATGAAAAGAAATGGTCGGACGAAAATACAAGGATCTGACATCGGGAAACTTGCGTTTAAAAAAAAAAACGTTTCAGTGGGACAAAGGATCATCCGAAGTGGACTTACAGTCGTTTCGATGATTCTCAATACAAGTATACATTGCAGTTTGTGTTTTGGTTGGATAGAATACCCTTGATCGATGGATTCGACACCTGCCCTTCTTTCCTCGGGTTTGCTATACCCTCCACCGCGGGGTCGCTCCGTCGCCTCGAGGATCAGCTCGGAGGGCCTCAGATCATGGTCCCCAACGGCGTCACGCATCAGGTGCGGGGACCGGCCCGTTCGTTCGAACCGGTAAGAGGGTGAGACCATTGGATGTTGAGTCTTGAAGAACTTTTTGGTGCAGACCATGCATTCCAAAATCCTCTCAAAAAGGCTGGCTGGCTTGGGGGCGTTGATCAAGAGTCTACGTTCGAGAAGCAGATGAACTTTAGTGGTGCAAGGTGATATTTTTTGCCCTTTGGTACCTCATGGTACCTCTCTACCTGGAGTTTCAAAGTCCCTTGGATAGTGGGTACAGTATTTTTATGGGGTCATGTCCTATGTTCCACTGTACTTCGCAGGTATCAGGTACTTTTGGAGGTATCAGGTGCTTTGGAGGGATCAGTATCAGGTCTAACTGTATGGTGTCCTGGTCGCTCACTGAGAATTACACGGTGTGCTGCCAAGGAGGGTGACTCTGACCATGAATTGCAATCTACCCCCTTGCGGACTAACATGGACCCTGACAATTGACCCTCTGAAGAACATGATCCTCGACAACCCAGTGGTTTAGTCCGCAGAGGGGTAGAATCTAGAGGCACTTATGGATCCACCCCCGGCAATTTGGCTTTGCATGCCTTTCTTAGTGGACCCCTCGACCAATGAACATATGGTTGAGTTTGGGGCTGTCCAACCAAGGGATTAGTTTTGGCATGTTCTGGTCACTTTAGGGTCTATGTTCCTTTTTTCAGGGGGGTGGTTCACTGGGAGGTCTCCCTACTTCAGCCAACAGACCCCATGACTCAGTTCTTCGAAGTCCAGAGGAAGCTCCGTTGGGTGAAGCCGGGTGACCTCGGGTCGAACGAACGGTGCGAAACCGGGAGCTCGGTCCTTTTATGGTGACGTCCTCCGGAGTGTGAAAGTCCATAGAAATGCATGTTGGCATGACTAGTGAATGAATGACAGTGATGGTTTGTTGTGATTGACATCCTTTTGCAGGCTACATGTATGCACCTGCCAAAGTTGTTTCAATGTGTGTTAGTTGTTTTCAGGGATAGCGAGATGTGAAAGTGCCCAATTCATTCAGAGAAAGATGCCGAAGTTGTGGCAGCCCTCTCTCCGAATCGTTCGATTCCAATCCAAATGGTTTTGCGCTGTATGATTCTTCCTATTTGGTATAGCCTTGCATTGTGTGCGTCATTGAAGCATCCAGAAGAATCCCCAGACCAGTCGACCCCTTTTTGAGCCCTAGCCCTTGGCTTCAGTTCTCTACAGGGCCTGCTTTGGTGCTGTAGAGAAAGGTCGACCAACAAAGGTCGACCAACCCGTACTCCCAACCCGGGACGCTTGAACAGGCGCCCACCGGAGGGAACGATCTTCGTCGCGCCTGCAAACCGACGAGAGTCCAGCCAGTCATCGATCCAGCACACCCGAGCCGCTTCGGTGGCTACAAGTCGTATGCAGTCGAGTCGACGTGAAGGCCACCCCACGGGCTTCGCCGACTTCGCTCGGTCCCATGGGCCGCGATGGTTCGAGTCGAAGTCGCCGACTCGCCACCGCGACCCAGGTGGTGAGGGATGATCAAGAGGCGCGGAATTGGCCTTGGTGCATGGAAATTGGCTGGAATCTGGAGTTCAAATTGGCTTCACTCCAGATTCCAGCCATTTGGATTCACTGCTGCCTTCCACCTTCGTTTGGCTAAAATCTAGATTCGTTCCTTTCCTTTGCCGAGGTCTTACAAGAGTTGTCATCTGGACTTGAATGCTCAAGGGCTTGACGTCAGGGTGGGTGCACTGGTGATAGCAATGGGTTGTTTTTAAATTGGAGTTTGGCTATGTTAAGTTAGCTGCTTTAGTGAAAGAACTCTGGAGGTAATCTGACTATAGTACGTGCACGTCGCAGCTCACTTTCTGATTTAAGCTGCTACCAAGCGTTTCTAGGGAATCAGTTATGATTGTGGTAGATTCATATGGCAGCTTATACTTTCTGATTTTGGATGTTACCATTACCAAGCAAGTTCTTGCCTTTTTGCGTCCAGGGTTGATCCTGTTCGTGGGATGTTCTTGTGATGTTAATCTTTGTCTTGCTGCGATATGAGTGTTGCTAGTTGATCATGCTGTATAGAAAAAGGCATTGTGCCTCTGAGGGAGAAAAAGACATGTGAAGTGGGATCCTCCACACGGCTTCGGTGTGGGCACTTCTGCTGAGAAAGTGGTCGGTGTGGGTTCGACACATGCCACGACCCGGTTTGAAATCAGCAGGTGCTCGTGGTCGCCCCAAGACCCTGCAGAACGAACAGCACCCACAGATTGTGCATGACACCACGAGGCAATTCAGGATGCCTTGACGTGCCTTCACCTTTGTCAGATCAGGCAACCTTTTTCAGCAATCCTCAGATTCAATTCTTTGGCCAGCTCCCAGGAGCATCTGCACAAATGACAGACCTGGCGTTCGCAGCCAATTCACCAAGTAGTCACTTTCGCGCAGACCTGGCCTTTCGCTGCAGTCCAGTAACGACTTCGCTCATTGGAAGGGTCGGTGTTGGCCGCCTCTTCGGAAGCCGGGCCCACGAGAGGACGAAGAAGGTGGTGGGACGGTGAAAGGTTGCCTCTGTAAAAGCCTCCTTCCAGGTAATGTAAGGCTAGGATATTAAAGCTCTGGTGTGTAGACACCGGTCAAGTGTTGATTTGTCCAATTATGTGGTCATTTCTGTTAAACAAACTCCGATGTGTAAGAATTGGTCTTCGGCGAGTGGTTTTCAAGCAGGCAGGAAGCGTCTGAAAAACATCTTGAAGTATGCTTATGAATTTAAATATCAACACTGAAGAAACATGAACAATCATACTGTATTTCCAGCGAAATGGCAGCAGCAGCAGCAACACGGAGGGGGCTGAGCGAAGCCTTCTTAAGATTCTGGGCGGTCATGGGCGTGGTGCCGGTGGCTCTTGCCGGTGGTGCTGATGGGGGTGAAAAGTCAATCATCCGCCGCAAAGAAAGAGAAGTTCTACAGCATCCCACAGCATCCACAGCCGGCAAGGCGATGTCGATGTGTATTGAAACAGAGAGACCCCTGATCATTCGGTGAATTTGCTTTGCACCTTGCAGGGGGTTGAACTTGATGTCTGGGGTATAGGACCGACTACCTCTGAATTTTGGGGAACTCACCAAGGTGCGTTCATGCTTCTGGAACGAAGGGGGAACCCTTTGGGATCCCTTTCATGTCCGGACTTGATACGTCCTATTTTGATATTCTTTTGGAGACGATTTTAGGTGCCTTGTTGCCTTGCTGATTCCCAGTTTATAGGTCAAATATGGTTAAGTTTAAAGCAATAAGACCATGTTTGATGATACTCGTGCTTCAACAGATTGAATCAGCACCTCAACATATTGCTTGTCAACAGGTAAAGGACACGCATGCGAGAGCATGCACATGCTCTCTTCTCAAACTCTGTAAACATAGAAACTCCTCCACAAGAAGGGTTCCAGCCAACCAAGAAATCTACTGTAAGATAAACATTGGCTGCGCACACCAGCTACCCATCCAAAGACGTCCTGAGAGTCAGATCTTGATCAACCTAAGGAGACCAGTAGACCGAGTGCAAATGTCAGCCATAAAACTCTCTGAACGATCTTGGCTTCCAACTCCGAAAGCAAATCCTGCAACTCATAAGCTTGGAACCATCCTTTGTGTTGGTGAGAGTTTGCATCTTCAAAACCAGTTCGGGTTTCTTAACCTGGGATGCAAAGGTGGAGCTAGAGTCCACCTACGGTACCGCCTTCAGCACAGTCCACCGGTCTTCACCGGACATCGTTTCGAACCCGTCCCGCGCCATCCTCGCAGGGCATGGCGGCCATCCTGGATTGGTTGAGTTTCGTGCCCAAGGCACGGACTAACACGACGGTCTGTGGTTGGCAAGTTCACCACCCATGTTATACCTTCATGATGATGGTATGCCAAGGGTCGTGGCTCCAAACGCGGGGGAGGTGTTAAGCATACCCCGGTCTACTGAAGTTATACCCGCTGAATTGTTTGTTTTGACAGGGCCGAGTCTGAGTGAAGACAAAACATGGCGAGGGAAACCAGCAGACATTTTGTGGGTGAACCTTTTCACGCGCCGGCATGTTTGCTGTGACCATGTTGTTTGTCGCTGGAATTTGGATGGTGCGCGCCGCGCTGTGCGGTGTGCTTTGGTGGTTCCGATCTTGTTCGCGGGTAGTTCAAGCCCAAACATATCGATGAACCTTGCTAGGAGTCTTAGTCAGGACCGCGCTGTTCATGCGGCAAATGTGCTAATTTATACATGGCTTAGGTACATTGTTCGTATTCCCTTTCATCATACCTTCCAATGCCACTTACCACAATTGACCATATTGACCTCTCCCAAAAATCTTCTAACCTGCAGGTCTAGAGCCGGCAGAAAAAGTTGCCCAGAGCTTTTGGCTTTTGAGTGGACAGGTTACAAAAACAAAACAACAACAGCAACAACATGAGTGGCAGGATTCAGGGGAATTGGACAGAAAACACGTCCAACCCCTTCTGCCCTGGAGACAACATCATCCCTGCAGACATCGTCTAACATCATCGAACCACTGAGACGCCTCGCTTCACTGAGGTCTATAGGCTATAGGGTTTAAGGTCTGTACCCAAACGCTCTGTTCACAGCCCTTTCCCGGTCCCTCAAACCAATTGGGATTGCTTCGACCCCAGACCCCTGATCAGTTGGAAGGAATGGGTCCGAGCCCTCCATGAGGGTCCCAGGGTCGCGCTGTGTAGGCTTTCGGGTGTTTCACCGAGCTCCCACGCCGCGGGTTCCCCCCGCCGCGCCACGGACCGAGCTGCCCACGCCTGCCGATTCCCGCGGCACCCCAGGACATTTCGGCTCCGGTGCCGATTTGTCGGGAGGCCTTGACAGGTTTTCGGATGGAAAGGAGGACGGGCCGTCGACGGTCCGTTGTGAGGTAGGAAAAGCATGTGTTCAAGCCAGGTTTGGAGAGAATCCCAAGATATAGTCCGAGTCTAATATGTCCTATAGACATATTAAACGTATTAAATGTAAATTTCTTACTAATATATAAGACCTTATATAAGACCTTATAAAATGTAAGCCCTTAGCAAAGGACATGGATGGCCAAATGTTCGTTGAAGAACTTTGGAGTGTTTGCTTTTCCGACCCCCAAGCAAAGGACAAGCACCAAACTTCCAGTTTATAAGGCCCCCTCACCCACCTGATCAAAGGTGAAAAAACGATCGCTCGAGCTGTGCTTCTCCGATCCGACATTTTGGTGCCTCAAAGTAAATTCACTCTTCAACCACCCTCAACCTCCATAAATCATTCTCTTTCGCCACTGAACATGACACATTTGTCCCCCCCCACCCCCCTGGCCCCACCGCACTTCCATGAGAGCCGGATACCGAGGCCAGCCGTCCGGCGTGGACCCGTGGGACCGCGACGTGGACTTTGAGCCCTCCCAGCCACTCGAGGGACGAACGGCCGCGGAGCGACCGGGCGAGGTCGGTTCCGCGGAGCGACCGGGCGAGGTCGGTTCGGGGCGCGGAGCTACGGCGACCGCTACGGGGGGGAGGGTTGGGTGTTTGAAAGAACTCCCGTTGGCCGTTGGCTGGCTGGGTAGACTGGTCTAACCTTCCGGTCGGAACGCCTGGGAGGTGTCCTGAATTATTTGAATGCACACTGATCTCAGTGGGGAGGATCTTCCTTGTTTGGAGTTCAGTGGATTACCTGCAGAGCCTTTTCTGGGCTGATTGGGGACACCCCACCGAAAGTTACTTCCTGCTTGATTCTCTTTATTGTTGTGTGGCATGTTCTCAATGATCCACAGCCAACAGCCAAGTTTTGTTGTGTTTTAGGCAGAATAGTAAAAAGATGTCAAAGACCACAGGGTCAAGACTGTGACCATCAGGACGCAGTCAGAACGCCTCACAGTTTGCTGAAAACCCTTTGGACATTTGAAGGCACCTTATCAAGGTTGGGAGCCTAGCTGGACAAAACTCCAGCTCCAAGACAAGCAGATCATTTCCAAGGCACTCAAAGGCTTGCAGAGAATTGGGCTCTTAGAACACATGGAGTACACCCGGGAAGATTAACAGGGACTTTGAAAATGGACCTTTGGAAGCCTCCTTTTCCACATTGACCCGCTCATACAAATCTCATATATATATATATAAGGTGAGACCCTGAGAGAGAAACACGCACGCAGCGTTCATGAAAGATGACATGAAAGCAGTTCAAGGAATGCTCTTTCGAGAAATGTTGTAAGCACAGTGAACACCCAAATATGGTGCTCAAAGTATGTATTTTGTGTTCATTTGTTTGTGCAAGGCTTGTTGAAATCGAATCTGTACAAGTGCAACTTGTGCGGGTTGCAGTAATGTACCGGCGCTGCACAGCTCGCCCAAGGTTTTTGAGGAAAAATACACAGCTCGCCCCAGGCGTACGATGTTAACCTTCTGATTCGGCCGAAAGGCACCCTTTTGAGGTCCCAGATGGTTCGCAACACAGGCCTTTGAAGGATCACGTTTGTATCAACCCTCCAGTTCCGTCACGTTTGCTAGCCGAAACGTTTGCTAGCCGAAACAGGTTTGCAACGAACCGGCTGGGGGTTCTGCGGATCCGACCTTCTGGTTCGAATGACTGCCCCAATTCGGACCACGTAAAAAGAACAAAAAAAACAAAACCACGTCGGGTTGGACCCAGACACCAAGAGAGGTTATATAAGTCGTGACCTGAACTATAGGACCGTAACCTGGGGCACCGAGCTGGGAGAGTCGAACTCTATCGGGTTCTTCAACCTCTGGCACGACACGACATGGGACTTCCTTCTTCTTCGGCGGCCGAGAATCGGCCACTCGGGGATATCATGATTTCAGGGGTCCATGTAGGTATGCAGTGTAGGTATGCAGAAGTTCCATGCATGGAGTGTTTGGGTGATCGTCACCCGGGGTTCTTCACGTGGACTCATAAGATCCACCGGGTCGAAAAACCAAGCAAGCCAACCAGTCTAGCCATGTAGATAGCCGTCGGTCAGAGACGAAAACACAAGTGGTTTTGGGGGTTTGGGGAGAAAGCCTGCAACCTACGTAACCATCCCTAGGGATCCACATACCTTCTCAGAAGGTACTTGGAGCCTCGAAACCTACATAACAGTGTCTCCAAACACCTGAGAAGGTACGACTGGATCCCTACACCATCATCATCCACCTGGTGTCCGGATTTTTGGGAGGTCACACACCTCCACGATCCCAAACTCCACCCGTCTGACGGAAGACCTCCACGCACGTCCGGCGTGGTCACAGGGACCGGGACCGACCGAGGCTGCCCTACGACCCTCGCGACTTCCTCCGGGCGCCGGGGATCGACCCGTCGACCCGTCGATCGTGCGGCCGTTCGGGATCGTTGGAGTGGAGGTGGGGAGTGAAGGAGGAGACAGGGTTTGACGTCTCGGGTAGCTATAAATCGCCCATAGCGGGCACAGACCGAGATGTGTTTTCGATGTTGTTTTGCAAAAAAAAAGGTTCAGTGAAAGCATTCAAGTCCAACGATCAGGCCGTTTTTGGTTCAGAGGTTCACGGGATCAACTCGGTTTCAAGAATAATGCATGGTCACATGGTGGTGTTGTTGCCACATGTTGGAAGGGGTCCACCCCCCTTTTACATCCCTGATTGCATGCCTCGGCGGATTGGACGAAGTTTCGGATGTGGGTAATTATTCCCCTAGAAATCCAGTCGTACCTTCTCAGGTACGGTGCTTATAGAGACTACCTGCACCACCCCTTGGTACACATATATTTGGTCGAGGTGCATTTGGTACACATTTCTGTCCTCGAGCGTCTTTTGTTAGCAAGGTACAAATCGAGCGCATTTTCCACTCGAGCGGATTTTTTCATAGTTTGTCATGCTGCCTACTTTTCAAGCAAGAATCATCACATCCGCTCCTACTCACATGTGAATTTTTTGACGGTGGCCAAATGGCTTGCAAGCAGCATGTCCCTAACATACAGCTTCACTGCACTGCAGAGGTTCTGTTAGCCTGCCGCTGGCACTTGTTTGGAGGCAACAACATCGAAGCCCGTTTGTCCCGCGCCTTTGAATCCTTTGATGTTTGGCGCCGTACCATGCAGTGCAACACCTCTTTGACAAAGTTTGAGCTTGCCACTTTCAAAATGACGTCGCTTCTTGACTCACTGTGATGCACTTTCTCAGTGTGAGTGTATGTGTGTGTGCTTGTGCTTGTTGTGCCTGTGGGTCGACATTCAGGCTGTCAGACTATCCCAAATGCTCATGGAAAGGCCATGACACCACTGTGGTTTCAAAGTGGCTCCTCCATGTTGTACGAACAGTGCAACCAGAAGAGAATGTTGCATGTCCTGTTGATGCTCAGAGTATGTTGCCTTGACGGTCATGACGTTAGCTTGTGCTCACGGACCCGTTGATTGTCTGGTTTCTGCTGAGGGTGTTGATAAAGATATATGGGCGCTACTTTCCTTCACCCTGGCGAAGATTGACAAGTACTTTCATTTGATCCCGAGCCACAAGACATGGCTTGAAAGGCATGTTGCTGAGCAATGTGTTGAAGCATGTCAGTCCTTCACTGAACCTTGCAGGCATTATTTCAGATTGTTGGCTATGTAGCTCATGCAACTGACTGTTTTGAGATCCCTTCTGCAAAGGAAGGAATCAGCGCCTTGCACACCTACTGTAACAGCAAGTCCTGGAAGCTATTTGCAGTGCGCCCCAAAGGGCACATGCAGCAGGAGATCATGAAGCTTGGACATGTGCTGTCATCTGTGGGCTTTTGTGCATGTAGCGCATGGCAAGTAGAGGCTTTTGTGATATGTATATATCTATATCTATTCATTGCTTGATGTCTGTGCAACTTGTGTCAGAGGGCCTGTCTGGTTCTATGGCGATGGAGTCACTTTGCGCTATATTCTAGCTAGAGCCGGGACCCTGAATATGCGAATATGTCGGCGGTACAGTGTGAGCTCGGGGCTACTGGCAGCTTTGTCTGTGCTGTGTAAGCAGAAAATGCTTGTTTAGATATATACATACATGCTCTGCATACTTGAACATGTTCCAGTAATTTTGAAGCGGCTGATTGGGCTCATCCTCCTTGTAAGGCAAATTTTTCTGCACCAAAGGGTGGTGCAGGTATATTATGTAAGCGCCATTGTCGGGTCCAGTCGTACCTATCAGTTTGTTCACCCCTTCAATGTTCCAGTTTTCTCGCGTGTCGGAACGGTTTTTTTCTGGGGCCCAAACCACGGCTGCTCGGGCTCCGCGCCGCGAAGCGAGTGTTTGGCCGTCCGTTTGACACGAGGTCGAGGTCGATGTCGCCAGGAATCTCGTATACTCCACTAGCCAGCATGCCACTATAAGAATGGGTTCAACCGCGGGCCAAGCAGATGTTCATGGGGTATCAAATAGTATCAAATATATAGTGAAATATCCGCCAACAGGGAAGGTCCTCTGTTTCTGACTGTTTTCTTTAGCCTGCTTTGTTTTCTCACCAGCAGCAGGCTCTCCTAGACTCCCTGTAGACAGCAGACAGACTCCGGCGCCTTGAGGAGTCGTGGAACGACTGACAACCAGCGAACCATGGAACGAACTTGACAAAGGCGCATGAAGAAGAGTATAAGATATCCTCCATACATGTGGCTCTATGAAATGAGTATATATCATTTGCAATCTCTCGCCGATATGCAACAAGTAAGGGGGATATTAAGATGATTTAAGATGCCCATTCCCCCAACAGAGTTGCCCATCCAAGGTTTTCCCCAACATGTCTACCCCTCCACTCTCTTCGAGAGCCACATCCACTTCCTTGCACCGAAGCTCGGAAGCCTTGCCAGTCGCGCGTCCGTCGCAGGGGGTCATCGACCATGAGGGCAACCGAATGAGAGGCTTCTTCGACGCTGGAAGCTGGGTCGAATACTTGGAGGCGGGGCGCCCCACTTTGATCGGGTTTTTCAGAGCAAGCATGTCAACCTTGACTTTGTAGGGCTACATCACAGATGACCCTATGCAACCTTCCCAGCATTTCCCAGCAAAGGACAAGGTATGGAATTGTGGAACATTTGGGGCTATGTCCCTGCGACTTCAGTCACTCCGCTTGAGACGCCCGTCGACGCCGTTTTAGCTGCCAACAGAGACGTCGTGGCTGGATGTCTCACATTTTCAGCGTTGTCCCTGAGAAGTTCGGAAGTTGGCTCTTTGGGAAGATCTCTTTACGTTTGGAAGATCTCTCGGGTCTACTTTGATTGCATGTAATAACTGATGTCATTTCCCCTCAATCTTCAAGGGCAAGGCGATTGATCTTTAGCCAGTTTGACTACAGGCAGCTTCAGAACCTTCCGTGCTGCCGGCGACCATGGCTCCTGTCACCAGATTCTTCTTTTTACAGTAGACACGAGCAGACACAAAAATGCTTTGGGATTGGCGAACCTCGCTTTTGTGTGCGTGAAGAGAAACAGCAATGCTTTGAACATGTACGTTTAGATGTTTCAGTGGGTGTTGGAGATTTTGGAGACGTGTGTGGTTTGCCTCAAGCTGATAGCTGCGGATGCGGATGATGAAGTCAGTGTTGTGTCTTCTATAGATTCTGTAGAAGATGTAGAAGTAGACCTGCCGGGTTTACATTGCATAGCACTTGATCGAATCTCAATTCTAGCTTGAAGGCCAAAGGCAAAATTAACGATGCAGCAGAAGAACAACAACAGCAATCAGAACATACAGGGGGTTCAGCGTAGATGGCACAATCCATCACAATCCCATTTGTTCAGCACATCTTGGGTTTTGTGCCATCCTTTGAAACCACTCGTTATTGAACAGAAACAACCATGACCATCCATGACCATATATGTCACCGGCAGCACCCTCCAACAGGTCATCGTTTGACATGGTCCATTAATTGGACACCAAATTCAGGGTGAGACCGGTGAGACCAGCAGTACATGACAGGTTGAGACCGTTTTTTCAACATGTTTCAACATGATGTGTGCCACCCCCAAACCTCCTTCGGCTCACCGAACGAACCGACGTCCTTTCCCTTCCGCTCACCGGCAAACCAGCCTTGTTCGCCTCGTTCAGGGCTGGGGCCGGACCGTGATCACCGGCCGTGCCCGCTTGGGAGGCCACCGGCTCGGGTTGGGTTGCGTTCGTTCGAGCACTCGATGGAAACCGGAGATCGGAGATCACAATTGATATACTGCATAATATATATATATGTTATATAAGTTAAATATGGATCCCGTTTGGGTTTGACTAGCTTAATTGATTGTTATTAGATGTTATATTTATATAGAATGTTAAATGACATATGCGTAATATAGTAATTGTGTATTATGCATGATAATTGTTCTTCCACAGATTTCCTTGGATACCTGCTGATCTCCTTCCGGAAGAAGAAGAAGAACTCGTCGGTCGACCACCGGCGAGGCGAATCCGGCGCGGACAAAGCCCACCCAGGGGATCCTGGTGCGACGAGTGCATGGAATGAGGGTGGCTGGAAACCCCTGAGGTTCTTCATAGTGAGGGGGCGGGTCCGCCGCCCTCATTCCATGCACTCGTCGCACCAGTGACCCAGGTGAAGGTGACAAACTGGTTGGTTCCAGTGGCGAACGGCGCAACTTGCGCGCTGCTTCGTTAGTTTGCTAAGACCGGTTCACGGATGTGAATGGAGTCCAAGGTGCAACCTGTACGATTTGTGTGGTTGGTGCATTTTGGGGTGTCCGTTTCTGGCACGGAGAAGGTCGTCAAAGCCTCGAAGCTTCCGGCTCTGGCAAGCTCTTTTGCGACTTCTGGGAGATTTGGGATGAAGTTTTACTGTGCCATGTTTTACTTTGGGCTGCTGGGCTGCATAGAAAAATACTTGGACTGAAACATACAATCTATTTGTTGGAATGGGACAAGGTTTCAACATGTTTCATCACGTGTTTTAACATTGTGACTGGGATTGAGTGGGTGGACCAACCACAACGCCCATAAAGCGGCAAAAGGGTGTGGCTTTATCACATTTGTACACGAAGACACATTTGAAGAATTCTCCCAAAATACAATTAATCATCTCAACTTCATCGTCCATTATAAATATTTGTTTTGCAATAAGGTTGTCTTCTCGTGGACAGCATACCCCTTTACAAAGTTCAACATACTCGTATTCAATTTTGCCATAGGAATTCTTTGTTTGAGTGGAGAACATCTAGAGTTGTTATGTGATATATAAGAGTCTGGAATCTGGAAGCTCAGCGTGTCCTCAACTATATATAAATTTGTTATAGGGTTTTAAGAATCCTGAATTGAACAAACATACAAAAAGGTCGTTTGGGGTATATTCCAGGCCCACCCCCGAAATATAGAATCACCATTCGCATTTTGTTTGGTTCTTTCAGATTCCGGAGACTTCCTTTGGTCGTTCGGGACAGGCATTCCAATGGGTGTCATTGCGGCCGGGTGCCCAAGTGTCGACGTGTCGACGTGGGTGTCGAACTCAAGGGGCACCCCATGGCTTAACGTACCACGCCATGTTGTAGAGAACGTTTTTTAAAGGCTCTGTTCCCACACTCACCAGTCCCATTTTGTAGAACAAGCTGACGTCAAGGCCCAGGAATTAGTCGTATTTTTTTACGAATTTCACCGAACACCCTTGACATTTGAAGGTCTTATTTTGTAGAGATGTTTGGTTTATTTGAGGTGAGTCTGCCATAGCATTTTGTCGACTGCATGTTGTAGAGATTTTTAGGCTATTCAACTCAAATGTGGAAGAGCATGGAAGAGCCTTTTGCATTTTGCAGAGATTCTTCGCAAACCATTTTGTAGAGAATGTATCTCCAAGATGTTTATAGCATTTTGTAGAGATACTTGGGCTATATTTTATGACTCAAATGTGGAAGAGCATTTTGTAGTAATCATTTTTTGGCTCTACAAAATGAAGCCTTCAAAAGGGTCTACAGCCTACGTACAACATGACAATCAAGATGAAACGATGACACACACAGAGAGATTTTGTTGGACTATTCAGATGCCAAGAGTACAATAGGACTAGGCTCATTTTGTAGAGAAGGGGAAAGTACGGTATAGTTCATGTTGATCCCCCTGTGATTTAGCCAAGATAGGTTGTGCTAAACATTATATATGTAGCTGTATATAGCACGAAAAGTGGTTCCCCAAAGGCCTACAGAAGCACAGGGACACACCCTACAAAATGGGAAAGTGCTGGAAGGGGATAAATAGAGAAAAACATGATCAAACAACACCAGAAACAGTCCATGATACATTCTGTAGAGGGTACCAGTTTTGCAAGTCAGGTAGAGTGCAAATTCCCAAATAAAAAAATGACGACCCATTTTGTAGAGTGTGTGATTTTGTAGACCCAGCCAGCCAAAGAATAGAGACAATGAAACTACCAAAATTTTGGAACGGGAGACACCAGAAATCAACATTGCATTTTTTGGCTTTCTTGGTGTTGAAATACATCACCTAATGCTATGCTTTTACGCACATGTGCCAATTTGGCTGAAGCACGCAGCAAGGAGCGCTTGCAGTTGCAGCTTAGCGGTAATTTGATTGTATTTTAGTGGTTGAGCCTGAAAATACAGGTCATCAGCCGTAGCCTCTGCCATGGCTACAGACGACGGTGTGAATGCCGCGCTCGCCCTCATTCCCTACTCCGGCAATGTCGTACCGACCGCCGGGGGGTAACCTCGTGCCCGAGGACGTGGTTGATGGGATCTGAGAGCGTGAACGCGTATTTCCAATTCATACAAAACAATGTTCATCAGATTGCATCAGGAAACGAAGAAGCTGTTCGCAATGAAGCAGAACAGAGACATCGAGAGATCATGCAGTCTACAATCCAAGCCTTAGGTTCGCAATGCAGAGTTGCTATTGATCAAATGAAAGAAGTATGTGACAAGCAAGTCATGTCCATGCAAGAAAGGATCAACTCGTTGGAAAGGCAATTGGCTGAAAGTCAGGCCAAAGTTGCTAGTGCGGACGAACTGCACCAACAAAAGATGGCGCAGCAAAAGGCAGAAGCTGAGAAGCTTCATACGCTAAAGATGAACGAAAAGATGAGTGAGTTGGAAAAAAATGTTTGACAAGATGGTTGAGGATGCCTCGAGCAAAGCTAGAGGACTCCTTGAAGAAAGAAGGCAGCACCAAGTTATGGAGACCGAATGGACAGAAAGGAAAGCTTACCTTGAGGACGAATTGCGTAAGGCTTCAGAGACTAACGCACTCCTTCAAGACCAGCTTGACGGAATGATTCCGCCGCGAGAAGGTGAACCAGTACATCACCAGCCAGGGACGACCACGCCTGCGATATCCGAATCAGCAGGCCGCGAGGCTCTACCCCAAGCGGCGGAGATCGATTGGAAGGCCAGGCTTGACGCAACGTTTGCTCAGAAGCTCAGTGACTTCTATCCCTCACGAACGTCAGCTGGTTCAGTAGCTCCCGCTGCTCCAGAGCATGCCCAGAGTAGAGAAGAGCATTTTGTCGATGCACGTGAAACGGCAGACGATCGAATGTCCAATGTAGTATAGGTGATGGAGGAGTTGATGGCAAAGTCCCAGCTTCTTCAGGAGACGCCAATGCTTTGATGAGCAGTCTAGCGGAATTACTCAAAGAGATCAGATCCAAAAAGGATGATGAAGGCAAACCAAGGGTTAAAGAACCCAATACCATTGCCATACCGGACATGCCCACTCCTGAGACCTCAATGGAAGAATCTTGCTCGTGAGCTTGTTCGATCATCATCAGACAAACCCGATGAAGCATGGGAGTGGATCATGGAAGTTTGGGACCCCAAACTCTCTCGTGCTGAACTCGAGGCAAAGCTCCAAAATCCAGGTAAGTTCGTGACTCTGGACACGAAGCTCACCGCTGCTCTCACGAAGTCAGCCCGCGGTGACCTGGGACATAGAATCCTTAATCATAAGGAGGAGCAAGCAAAGAAGGGACATCAAACCAGGGGTCGCACGGTACTTCTAATGTTTGATGACTACTTCAAAACATCCGAGGAAGCTGGTACCCTTTATTCTTTGGAGGACCTGTTGAAGGTAGCGAAGTTTGGGGACACCATTGCAGACCTCAAGAAGTTGGGACGCTGTGCTTGCGGGTATGAAGAAAGAACCCGAAGAGACCGTTCTTCGTGATGTTCTCCTCCGCCAAATTCGCCCTAGCACTCTTCTCAAGGACGATATTGACACCTACGATCGGGCAAAAGAGGGTGAGCCCAGCAAGACATATTCATCTCTTGTGAAGGCGATCTGTGACCTGATCGATCGTGAACGGCTTAGGGAGAATCGTGATCGCATTGTTGACAAGAATCAACCCAGACAGCCCAAAACCCTCTAAATGAAAACCCCTTAAATTTAGAACCTCTAATTAAGGTGAAAACCTTCTAATTAAGGTCTTTTCAATAGACCTTAATTAGAGGGTTTTCAAGGGTATGTTTTTCTACATAACAAATATAGTTTTCTTGTTGATAATGACTCATAGGAGCTCCTTGTGTCATGTCAGGAGCTCCTTGCTGTGAGCTGTGCAAGTTTGTGTGGAATTTGTGTTTGGCCAGGCCAAGGAATACATGTTGCAGCCTTTTCTTTCCCAAGCTTTAGGCCAGCTGTGTGTCACCATGTCTGGCCAAGGGAAACTTGGCAGAGCATCCACTTCCTGCAGCCAGGAAGATGTCAACAAGCTCCTAAGGGAGAGGGAGATGGCTACAAAGACACGAACTTTGCCATGGTGGTAGCTTCCTATGAGAGTTTTTTGCTGGCCTTGCTGTCAAAGACACCCAGGGTCAACAGAACTCTTTTGCAGACTGCTGTCTTGAAGACCTTTGAGGGCACCAGTGTGGATGAAGCGAAATATTTTAGCAGGCAACTGGCTTCTGCTTTGGTTGAATGCAGAAGTAAAAAAAGAGCACCACCAGTGGTGCCAAAACCCATCCTGCTGTCAAAAGGGTGATGGATGCCATGTCTAAATGGGATCACCTGGAGCCTTCCAGTCACCAAGTTGCTGCTCCCAAGCGTTCATTCTCCCAAGCTTCTTTGCCTGTGGCAGCGGCTGCTCAGTCTGCCAGCAGCAGCAAAGCTGAAGCTAGCAGCAGTAGCAAAGTGAATCCCTGTGAGCTTTATGGAGTGAGCCCACCTTCCAAAAGGAGAGCCATGAAATCCCAAGTGTTTGCAATGGATTATTCTTCTCAGGAGGGGAATGCCCCTCCTGTTGCAGACATGAAAGTAGCTCCTGAACACGAGAATGGAGACACTGCTGCTGTGCTTTTGCTATTCTTCGACCAGGAGAAGGGTGTCATGAAGAGGCAGCTAGCCAATGGTGAGACATTGGAAGCCCAATGTGTTCCTGGGGACAAAGGCTTTTTGCTGCACCAATTTGGCAATGAGGAGCAGTGTGAGTCAGATACTCCCAACCTGGCATTGCACATTGTTTCCAAACCGATGAAAAGGCCAGCCTCTGCAGCTTTGAAGAAGCCTGCAGCATCCTTGGCCCTGGACGAGCCTGAGGCAGTTGCAGAACCTGCAGCCTCTGTGTCAAATGAGGTGCACCTGTATCTTGATAGTCAAAAGCTGCAGTGATGCTTATCAAAATGCAGAATGTCTGTTTGCAATGAAAAGTCTTTGGCAGCTACCAAAATCTTTGGCAGAGAATGCACTAATGAAGAAACCAAGAAAAAGCTGTTGGAAATTATATTTGAAATGCACTGTTTCCAAAAGGAATGTAGTGCACAATCCTCAAACCTTGTGTTGTTCACCTAAAATCTTATCAAACTAGCTCACGGCCACAAACATGTATATATTTAATTTCATTTAACTTGGAAAATGAAAGCATTTCCAATTAAATTGTGAAAACCAGCCCAAGTTAAATTAACTTCATTTAACTTGGCCATTTAGTTGCAAATGCTTTCATTTTCCAAGTTAAATTAACTTCATTTAACTTACCATAAGTTAAATTAACTTCATTTAACTTACCAAAATGAAAGCATTTCCAATTAAATGTATAAGTTAAATGAAGTTAAATGGACCAAGTTAAATGAAGTTAAATGGTTGGTCTTTGTAGAAGCCCTAAATTATTTATATACCTCCTAATCCCAGGAGGTTTTTTTAACATATCAACCATTGATTATTGACCTCCTAGTTCAGGAGGTATTATTTTTTGTAGCTCCTGCCCACCAAGGAGCTTTATCATCCATCACCACCCAGCAGCAAAGCAACACCTTTTTTTCAAGCTGAGATGGCTTTGGAAGATATGTGAGAAGATATTCAGTTCTCAGTATCTTTGGCCCCAGGCTCTGGCTTGGGCTCCTCATTGGGAGATTCCCCAACCTCATTGGCAGCCTCATTGGGAGCTTCAGGGGGGACGCCCCCCCCATTGGGAACTTCTGCGGTGGCAGCAGCAGCTGGCGCAGGCACTTCTTCCGGTTTTGGCACAGCAGGAGAAGGGCCACCACCTCCTATGCATACATGAGCATTGACCATGAATATCTTATTTACCATAAACCTAGTGATTCTTATTTTATTTCTCTATGTATGACCTTTAGCCTCTGTCTTTGTCCTGTTGTCAGAGAAGCTGCCTGGGAACAATGTGGACCAGAGGTGCAAAGCTTTGCATGTCAGCATGAAGAACTACTACAAGGAGTATGCCATTGATTCCCAAATGCCTTTGCTGAAGGCTTCCATGCTTTACAAAGACAAGAAAAAGTCTTCCAGTTCTACTTCTCCTAAGTTGAGAGCCAAAACAGGAGAGGCAAAAGGCTTGATTTTGTTTTCTTTGTTGCAATGCACAGTATTGCTCAACAATGCAGATTCTTTTGAAGCTGCAGTCATCCAATGTGCCCAACATTTGCACAATTGCTACCAGCAATTGAGCCAGCAAGTGTTTGAACCAAGTGCTTTGCACAGAGAAGCTTTGAAGTTTGCTGCTTTGTATGTCACCTTGAACCAAATTTCTGTCCAGCAAGGTCGACAACTTTTCAAGGTTACCCCAAAACTACATTTGTTCTTGGAACTGACATTTGACCCCAAAGCCTCCCCATCCACTGGGTGGACCTACAGAGATGAGGATTGGGGAGGGCAAATGTCAGAACTTGCTAGAAGGCGAGGAGGTAACCTCAGTTGCTTGGCTGTGGCACAAGGCATGTTCCATAAGTTTGCAGCCTTGCACCAGGTCCCTTCGCTTTGAGAAAAAGGTGCTGCAGCTGCTGGGTTGGGATGGGGTAACAGGAGAAGTCTCCTTTGCAGGAGGCTTCTCCTTCAAACAGACAATATACAACTAATATGATAAAAATATACAATGCTCCTTCATGTAGGAGGCACCTCCTTTAGTGGAACAGGAGGTTTCACCAGATTAAACATGTCAGCTAAACATGTGTTTGACATGTTTTTCCCACCAATCATGAGCCATCAAAACCCCTTATTTAAGGGTTGTATGTTTTTAGCACCAAAACCCTTTATTTAAAGGATTATACCTTTTTTAAGGGACCAAAGACCTCTAATTAAGGGGTAAAGACCTTTAATTAAAGGATTAACATCTAAATAGAGGTTGTTTTTAAAGGGCTTCACCTTAATTAGAGGGTTTTCCCTTAATTAGAGGTCTTTGGGCTCTCTGGGAACCCAAGCCGAACAATCCCAAAGACCGGGCAGGACTGCCGGCGGCGCCCCCGGCAAAGAGGGAGAAGACCCCACCAAGAGGGGGGACTCCTGACAAAAAGAAGATCCCATGTAGAGACTTCGTAAAGGGGAAGTGTGCCAAAGGAAAAGACTGTCCGTATCGTCATGACAAGAAGGATAGGTCGCCGTCTAGACAGCGTACACCTCGCTATCCCAGTCGTGACCCAAAGAAGAAACTCAATAAAGGAGGAAATGGCAAAGACTCCTTGCATCTATTTCGCTCGCGGGGACTGCCGTCGTGGGAACAAATGCCTGTACCTACACGAAAAGAAGGGTGCAGCAGCTCCCAAGTCCCAAGGACCCAGCTCGGCCGAACTCACCGAAGCCCAAGAAGGAACCAAAGCCGAAAAAGCCGGCCGCTCCTTGTGTCCGACAGAACTAGGCCTGCAGTGCTACGCGTCGCAAGCACGGTTCGGACCGTAGCCCCGGAAAAGAGAGGGCAAAAGGGAGTGAAAAGCGAGTCACCTTCGACAAAAGGGTAGGAGTGAAGAGAATGCAACCCTGTTGTACATGGTCCTAGGAAGTATGATGAAGTTCTCACCACTGCAGAAGCCGCAAAGAAAGTGGACCCAATCCATGTGTTGAATGCCAAAACGGCAGCCAGAAAGCTACAGGAAACGGTGAAGCAATTTGGCAATTCGGTTCAACCATCATGCGGTTTCAACTGTGTCGATGACCTTGAAAGTCTGACTTGCAAATGCTGTAGGAATCTACGAGTCCCATGCAAGATCCACACTGTGTTGATTCCACCAACCGTTGCCACGCCTGCGCCAAAAGGACGCCATCAATGGCTCATCGACTCTGGGAGCGAGCAGGACCTGGTCAGTGAGCTCAATGCCGACACCATTGAACGGCTTGGTGGCCAGAGCAAGCAGTTCCACGAGGAATCTGCCCGTGGCATGCGGAGCCCGGAAGGAGACTTCGTTGAGACCGCAAGGAAGCAGCTCAAAAGGGCTATTGGCTTGGGCTACACCTCAATGGCCGATAGGTATGAGAATGATGTCACCTTCATCGAAAGAATGACTGAGCACGGAATCACTCTCCAGGACATCCAGCTAAGGGACATTGCTGGACATGGGCATCTACCAACACCACCGAGGGCAAAAACCCAGGTGGATTATGGCATTGGTCACAAGACAGCGCATGACATGGAGTTTGCCAAGCTCATATACATCGATGAGGACATCGCGAGTATCACTGACAGAGCCCTGAACAACAGACTCGATGACCCACATTGGGTCGTGATCTGGGGAAGGGATCTCTACAGCCTCAAAGAGTTCCAAGACCTATGCGAACGTCGGCACCAACGCGGCAAAACCACAAAGCTCCTCACCTTTACATGTGTGCCTACCCAGTGTGACCAGCATAGACAGCGCGAACACCGAAACCAGCGTAACCGCCCGACCAGCACAACCACTGCCGCCACTGACGACACCGGCACACCGACTACATCAGTTACACCGACGGCGCCGGCTACACGAAATCTGCACTTCGAGGTTTGCAAAGTGCTATGCCTGCCACGAATCTGCCCTTCGAGGTTCACAAAGTGCTGCCTGCCACGAAATGTTCACTCCGAGGTTCACAAAGCTTGCCACGAAATCTGCAAACGAGCCACATCTCCAAAAGTCACGATTCACTGCACTCGTCACAAAATCAGAGCGCCTCGAAGATCACAACCATGTCCAAAGTGTTATATACCTGCCACGAAATCTGCATTTCGGTTTTAAAACCGTTCCGATCCCTTGCACCTGTCACGAAAAGTCGACTTAAACCACGAAAACACGAGGTTTCCCTCGCGCTTGCCACGAAAAATGACCACCATATCCGAAAATGCGCGCGGCATCACAACGAGAGCGCAGTCGCTATATAGAAGCACCCGCCGTGCCCACGCAGATTCTGCGAGCGTGTCAAGTCGAAATGCACGTCGACGATTTTGAGAGGCATGAATGTACTGAACATAGCAGCGAATTAGCCGGACACGCTCGCGCGACGCAGTGATCTAACACAGGTGCTTAACTACTACCGTAAGAACCCCTAGTCCACACTGCTTGGGGAATGTAAAAGCACACATATTTTGGGTGGCTGGTGATTCTAAAGTATAAAGGTCTCACTCAGGTTCCGGTTGTCACTGGCGCCGTTTTTTCCGCTTGTTGGGCCGGACCGGACTTCCTGCCTCCGCGAAGATGTCCGAGGTGGAGACTCGCAGCGTGGATCGGCTGGTTCCAGCCGATCCTTCGAATCCCGAGAGTTGCGAGGCGGGGATGGATGGGACGCAGGGGACGGCGGGAGTGTCTGGAAAAGGGTCACGATGGGAACGCCCTGAAGATGACTGGTGCATATAGTCGGTAGGAATGGGGGAGTGAGTGGCCCAACGAGATGACTTAGCATCCTGCTACTCACCGTAAGTTTGTTTTGCGAAAACGCACCGGGGAAGTTGGGAAGATGGTGGAATTGGGGAATCGTTGATTGATTCATGTTTCCTGTTATGGATGAGGATTTTTGACCGTCAATGAAGGACAGGGCTGGTGGGGTCTGGTGAACTTGGGTGGTGGTCCCATGGCTCTATATTTGATGAAACCGGTGGAACATGTAGCATCCATTGTAGTTCAGGTTATTTGTTGTTTCAAGGATTGTGTAAAATGTGCGGAACTAAGTGACCTGTTTTGTTTAGTTTGGTTTTACCGTTTTTTGGTTGTTGGAGTTGCATATATATATATACCGATATGTGTTTTCCAAACTGATAGTTTTGATCGTCCAGCGGGAGGTGAACAGGTGGGACATTGTGTGGTTTTGGGTCATCATTGCCCTGCCCCACTGGTGGACTTTTGGCGGTTCGTCGGTGGCAGGTGAAGGAGAGCATGGGAGGAAAGGCGCGGTTTTCGGCACGGGAATCGGTGGAGCAAAAGCCGACAACCAGCGGCCACGTTGATGCAACCGGTGAGCATACAGGTTTCCTTGGTGACCCGGGTAGGGGCTTAGCTCATTTGGAAGAACCATAGGTACAGCATGTTGCAAAGGAGAATCATAACATGGGGGGTTGGCATGAGGGACAAATCAAAAGTTTGATTGTTTGAAGTTTGGAAATCGGAGGACAAGTTGTTCAATTCAACTACTACAAGTAATATGACCAGCTGTTTCGTGCTCCTTTAGAATCTTTAGACCATGCCATGATGTTTAGAGGTGACCCCATCATACAATATCATACAATTGATAGTACTGCTATATACTGCTTTGATGCAAAACCAAAGAGAAACAACATTAAAATACATTAACGAGTAATATTAATTTAGATATTTTCAACTGGATCATGAATAGAAGAGAGTGTCCAAGAGAGCGATTTCCACTGGGTGGTACCCTCCCCCAAACAAAGATGGAAATGGGCAACCCCCAGTTTGCAGGGGAGAATTGTCTCCGAGGCCTGAATCCCAAGGGATCTTCCAATGATGACACGCCGAACAAAATAACAGATGCCAGGCTGGCAGCACGTTTTACAGAAGCAAGTGATGACGAAAGATAGACCCCTGGCCTTTGGCCTTGATTGTTTATATTAAGATCGATCGATTAAGAAAGGCTTGGCGCAAATCCCGACACCGATCGAGCTCGGATAAGGTGGCCGATGTGTTGATAGCAAGTGGGACGACGGTCCCGCTCCGATTTCTCGCTGAACAAGTAGAGATCGCGCCGAAGACATGTACTCTCACCCAAACTATAGCTGCGGCAATCCACCAGTTTGGACGTTTTCTTTCTTCTACCCGCCGGGTTGGCATTGCTATGTTAGGACATGTTAGGACCACGTCGGACCTGTGCCTTCGCAGCGCTGCAAGCAGCGTCTCCGCAGGCCTCCGCCGCGTTTCGCCTCGCCGTGAGGTGTGGTTCCCGGACAGTGCTTTCAAGACCGCCCAAGCGCTGAAAGACTTCAACCGGGGAGAGAATTTGCCAGTCCGGAAAGCTCAAGCTTGATGGGATGCGGATGGGCTGACTGGGTCCGGTGGAGGTGATGCCAGTGGTGGCGGAGGGAGCGAGCTGCGCCAGGTTCTTTTTAGACAGGGAGCTGCTTGTGTTGCATGAGTCATGAGTGATTTGTCAAGCTTTGTGCTAGCTCAGGTGATTGGCAGGGTGTTTGAAGGAAGCCAACATGTCATGGAACTCGCAGCTTGTGACAAGCATGTTCATGTCTCGGATTGGATGCGTTGTGATTGATTGTTTTGTTCAGAACAGAATCGAAGAACAGAATTGGATGTTTGTGTTTGTTCAGAGCAAGAGTGGGAGACGCATTTTCCCAAGATATGCATTGTCTAAATCTCATCAGGTCTTCCAACATATTTAATGCGAGGTTGGTTCGAGCATTTTATCAAACTACTGTCATCGTCCTTTCGGAGCCAGAACGTCCACGAACCCCGATTGCTTGAACCTCAGGCATGTGTCAGATACAATCTGGGCAAATTAAGGCGAGCTCACCTGACGAGGTACGAGGTAGAATAATTTCAAAACGAAAATAAGCGAGGTAAGTCCAGCAACAGCAGCAGCACAAAGGGTTTGAGCTTGTAAGGGCCACTGCTGGGCGTAGCTTCCAGGAGCTACAGGGACTCCACTCACCATGCCACACAGAAGCCCCAAGAATACCAAAAACAAAAAAACAACCTATTTTTAAGAAATAGGCCCGATTTTTGCCTCAAGCATGCTTGAAGGGATTGGGGCTTGTAGAGGGTGTAGTTTCCAGGAGCTACAGGGGGTCCACTCACCATGCCACACAGAAGCCCCCCAAAATACCAAAAACCAAAAAACAACCTATTTTTAAGAAATAGGCCTGACTTTATTTTCGGTGTTTGAAGTTCAAGGGAACCGGCAAGGGAAAGAGCCACCAGAATACCACCACAGAGGGATTTGAACAGATGAGCTTTCGATTCCGAAGCGCGTGGCTATCCGACCGGGTTAAACTAACACTTCTCATGAGGACAATGCCCAATCCACACAGACAAGAAGACCATGCAGAGAAGCCCCAAGAATACCAAAAACAAAAAACAACTTTTTTTTAAGAAATAGGCCCGATTTTGTCCCAAGCATGCTTGAAGGGATTGGGGCTTGTAGAGGCCACTGCTGGGTGTAGCTTCCAGGAGCTACAGGGGCCCACTCACCACGCCACGCAGAAGCCCCAAAAACATCAAAAACAAAAAACAACCTTTTTTTAGAAATGCCCGATTTTTGTCCCAAGCATGCTTGAAGGGATTGGGCCTTGTAGAGGCCACTGCTGGGTGTAGTTTCCAGGAGCTACAGGGGATCCACTCACCATGCCACACAGAAGCCCCAAGAATACCAAACACCAAAAAGCAACCTATTTTTAAGAAATAGGCCCGATTTTTGTCCCAAGCATGCTTGAAGGCATGCTTGAAGGGATTGGGGCTTGTAGGGGCCACTGTTGGGTGTAGTTTCCAGGAGCTACAGGGCTTCTTCCACCCACCATGCAGGGCAGAGAGCCCCAAGAATCCCAAAGACAAAAAACAACCTATTGTCAAGAAATAGGCCCGATTACTAGTTTGCACGTGCAGGAAGCCATGGCAGGCATTCAGGCCCCCCCCCACCAAATGCAGACGAGGTGAATGAAATTATTGAAACTAAACGAGGCGAGGTGAATAATTTCAAAACATGAAATTAAGACGAGGTACGAGGTGAACGAAATTAATGAAACTAATCTAATTCACTCAGATACAATGGGCATGGGCGGGTTTCAGTTGGAGATCCATCTTCAAGAGCTAGCGTCCTGCGAAGCGGGCCACGTCCGGCAGGGCAGAGTGGTGGGCTTTCTTTCAATCAGTTCTTGGAAGCTTGCGTCCGTGGCTGCTCCTGGGCGGTATCGCTGAGGGGGTGCGGGTGGGACCCGTACTCTCCAGCGGCCAAGGGCAGCCGATGAAGGAGGCGACCGAAGCTAGGCCGGGATTGGCTGTTTCGATGCGCTGTCTGTGGTGATGTTGTGGTGCCATCCTGTACGTCTCTTCCTGGCCATTCCGGAGTGTCAAAAGTCCTCCAAAGAAACCTCCGTCCTGTGACGCGCGCGCAACCATGGGCCCAGTTTGGAAGGGTCCACTGTTTGGAAGGAAAATTGCCAGAATCCAGTCGACGCGGCTCTCCTTGTTTCATCCGCTGGAAACTTTAAATTAGGTCTGCTGTGTGCCCTGTCCCGAAGGAAAAAACAGAGGTCATTGGTGCATGCAACTAGTTTTCGCGTACGTCTCTACCATCTGTTCCGTCTCTTCTTTGTTTGTTATAGCTGTCTACATATTTCCGCCTTGTTCCGGACAGCATGAACGACATGCCAGCCGCATCTTCACAAGATAGCGTCCGCTTATGCGGGCCACGTTCTGCAGGGCAGATTGGTGGAGCTTTTGTCCAGTCAGTTCTTGGAAGCTTCCGTCCGTGGCTGCTCCTAGACGGTATCGCTGCGGGGGTGCGGGTGGAACCCGTACTCTCTAGTGGCCAGGGGCAGCCGATGAAGGAGGCCACCGAAGCTTGGATGAAGTATACTACTTGTGTATGTGCCCCAGTGGTATTATGTTGATGCACTATGTTAGAAGCTTATAGTCCTGAAGATGACTCAAGATGACCTGCTTTCTCAAGAGGTATTCGGATCAGCTTTGGGGTACTTTCACTGAAGGATGTTGGTCACATCATAAATCCGCCATGGGTGGCAAAGCCTCTTCTCCCCTGCAGATGAAAATGGAACTCCCAAACTACTGGGTTTTAGAGAAAATTCCTCCTAATGCGGCATGTGTGCCCAGGAGTTTGTGTGGGTAGATGCGGCGGGGATCGCTATGTAGCTGGAGATGAATCGCTGGAGGCGAGTAGAGCCGGGGGCAGGATCGCCACGGGCAAAGATTCAATCTGCCACGGGTCATGTCTAGCAAGCGGGAACAGCTGCAGGCGCCCCCCATGCATGGAGCAGCAAGCATTTGATGAAGTGATCCTATTCAGAAACATGTCCTGTGTCGCAGGAAGGTGCAGAGATGAGAACATTGATACCTGCAGAAGAAGAAGAATACGGGGAAGAAATAGATCGTGCTTTGGGCATGCAATTCATCTGACCTGCCGAGGATGGCCACTGCTGAAAAGAAAGAAGTGGTAATGGCCGTAGAGATGGAGGTGTAGCGAGCCCGTGCATAGATTGCGTACGGCAACCCTGCAAGGATAGTCAGATGATGGATAGAGCAGGCCGTGTGATGACGTATCCCCTGCAAGCAATGGTTCACCGAGATGTATTTGTTCCCGAGTGCTTCGCCAGTCTAGCAAATGTCTAGCAGTCTAGCCCACACCATGCTCGTACCCTCCCTCCAAGGCTCCCGGCAATCTCCTTCGCCACGCCTTTCCACCATCTAATTCGCGACCAAAAATCGTCCAAAAATTGTCCTCCCAGCGCAGGCCCAGATGTCTAACGTCGCTTTCGGATCCCGTAAAACAACTTTTTGAAGCAGCCTCGAGCAAGCCCTTTCTTTCGCTTTCGGAAGCCCTACTTCCAGACCAAAAACTCCAGCAAGCCCGACTTCCACACCAAAAATCATCCAAAAACAGTTCGTACCCTCAACACCATGCTCGTCCCCTCCCTCCAAGGCTCCCAGCAATCTGCTTCGCCGCGCCTTTCCACCATCTAATTCGAGACCAAAAATCGTCCTAAAATTGTCCTCCCAGTGCAGGCCCAGATGTCTAACCTCGCTTTCGGATCCCGTAAAACCAGTTTTTGAAGCAGCCTCGAGCAAGCCCTTTCTTCCGCTTTCGCACCTCGATAGGAACACTTCTATCCCGCTGTCTGGGGCGCCATCTCCGGGGCCGCTCCGTGCGCCCCCACAAAGCACGACCAGGCTTGAACCCTCCACACCATGAGCACTCGTACCTTCTCTCACGCGCTCCCCTTGCAGTCGCAAGGGGTCGGCGGATAAGTTGCTACTTTGTTGTGCTGTTGTTACGGTTTACATACAAAGGTATATAGGTTGAGGCTTTATAGTGAATACTTTGCGGGGTACTTAGTTTCATGGAGCAAGGGGTATGGTTTTCTAGGACTGTTGACCTTATAATATTTAAAAAGAAAAGAACAACAAGACTACCAGAATGGGTTTACAACTCCTGATCAACATTCAACATCACATATCTTTGTCAACCTTCTTAAAAGAGGTCTTGTTTTCGCGGATATGTCTCCATGCAGTTGTTGACCTGTCACATCGAATTGTCTTCGGTGTCTACTCGTCGTGGTGGCGAATGTCCCTGGCAGTCGTGTGTGTCACTGATGGACCAACATCCAGCACTGTGGCTCATCATGATGCTACCAACCTTCTTCCTTCAACTCTACCCTATCGGGCTCCAACCATATTCTCGGAAGGTGGTTAGACCCCTCAAATCCACCCCAACCACCTTCTCAGGAGCTAGGCCAGGAGCCCTAGGGCTGTTCCAACTGCGGAGCGCCGCCCTTCGGCGCAGCGCGGCCCCTTGCACCGCCGGTCGCAGCGCTTCGCCGTTCGCGCGACCGAGGTCATCATTTTCGCGAATTGGCGTGGCTTCTCCGGCGGCACTCGCTGCTCGGCGTGCCGTTGAAAGCGGCGAAAGAGGGCGCGCTCCCATGCGGATGGGAACGAGTGGCACGGTGGCACGTAGATTTCTAGAACCTGAATGACCTCGTCTATTTTGGACCCACCAACCTTCCAAATCAAAACCGAGGTCAAAAATCGACCGGGAAGATTCGTTGGTTCTCGCTTCGGACCGCTCCAAACGGTCCGCTCTCCCCCGAAAAGGCGAAGGGAAGCAGGAGTCATCAAGAGTCCGGCTGCTGTTTGACTTTCCCAGACACTCCATGTATGCCTACATTGACCCCCCTGGCACCACCCCAATGTATAAGCATATATGGCAGTCCCATGGAGTGTTTGACTTTGACCAACATCTGTACCTTCACCAAAAAAGAAAAGACATCTCCCCCCGTTCCCCTCGCGTGGGACCTCGGTTATCGGTGCACAATTTTTCTTCGTGTGCTAGACCAACGTCCAGATGATGGGACATGACCCTGTTCCTGTTTGGAGGAGGGACCGTAGGGCCCGGCAGGGGTTGGACCCCTGCCATCCCTGGAAGGGGTCCGGATTCTCAAGGACCATGATGGAGGCCCTCGCTGGGAGGCCCACGCTGCCACGAGGTGCAGATCCCAATACACTGCTCTTAGCTGAAGATCAAACTTTGGAGCCCCAAAGGCAGAGCGTTTGAATGAAAGCCAACAGCGAACGAACACGCTTGACCTGTATTCTCCAGGGAAACGGCTCGGGAGTCGGTCATTTGATGCGTCCCCTCCAAAACCAACCTCGCACCGTTTCGCGATTCACTCGGTCGATCTCGCCACGCCTCCTCCGCTGGCTTAACCGAGACGGTCCGACTCGCCACGGCCCTCCCAAGCGGATGACCGGACCGACCCAGGCGACATGTACAACGAGATTTTGAAGTTCGGAGCCTCTTGGCCGCGGCATCCTTCGGGTCCCCCCGACACATCGGACCAACGGACCAACCGATGGATCCCACCGTTCCATGGAAAAACGATGAAACACGTCGTTTCAAGAGAGGCCGAGAGCTGGGACGTGGGAGGGACCCTTTCTTAGCTTCAGGATTTTGAGAGATGTTTTTGCTGGGTGTTTGCGGCAGGTGGTTGCTTCTTCTTAACCTTTGGAATGTGTTGAGATCGGAGTTTTGAAAAGCAAGAAGTCAAGGAAGTCAGCGGTTCCTGAAACGGTTCAGATCTGATGTCAGATTTGCTCCGCTCCCACTGCGAACCCTCAGTTTCAACGTGTTTCTGGCGCTTCAACGACACGACTATGAAGCCTCCAGTCACACAAACAAGGTGTTTCAAAAGTTCCCTCCTGTTCAAGGCCCAGGTTCACTAGACGGACGACGACAAAGCCAGCCGAAACACCCACACGGCGGCGGTGGGTCAGGATCTATGAGCCTTCGAATGTTTGCCCCAGGATTCCCGCACAGGTGGAAAAGATCACCATGTTGTTTTTGGTCGAACAATCTCGGGTTGTAAGCCAAGCGCTTCTCGGATCGCTACCCTCCCTGCAACGGAAGTGGATGGCATGCCCCCTCCAGCTGACCAGTTTCGTTTACAAATAGGGGGTTGTCCACTTCCGTGCGTTGCAGGGAGGGTACCACTGCCGTACCGTTTGGTTGGGACCGTCCTTCCACTCCTCCGTTTTGGCCATCATTGAATGTGTTGCAGGGATGTCATGTTCAGGTGTTTTTATAGTATTCACCAAAGGGACCTCATTTTGCTGGAGTTGACCATACAAAAACACTACGAACCAGGAGGTTTTCAGGACCAGGTTTGGACCTGGGTCAGACTGGACCTGTATGTATAGATTTCCCACAAGAAAACTGGGCCAGTGTTGGACTTCTCACTGGCATCATTTTTTCCGGGAGGGGAGGTTTCAAGTCGATTCAAGCAGGACACCAGGTGACAGGACAACAAGGAGCATTATTTATATAACTACTCCCACATATAGATGTTTGTACAAAGGAATTCCTCCAGCAGAAAACAGACGCAACGCATCACCTTCAGAGATTGGTGGAGTTGACCATGTATGACGCTACTTTCGTAGCCGGTTAGAGCTGGAATCTGGAATCCAGCCCTGAAAAGGCCCTGTTTGGGGTATCTTGACCATGTCTTCCTTCCCTTAATCACTGGGCCCAATTGAAGATGCTCACTACCTCGCTGTTCGACTTTGATTTTATAGGATATATGAGTGAATCCCTTGGCATGTGAACAATAGATGTGTTTTTCTTTCCCAGTTCCTGCGCAAATCCAATGACAACCAGTGGTTCGATGCTCTTGGAGGAGGTCCCAGGTTCAACCCATGATCCACGCGTTTCATCTCTCAGGGGTGGCTTCGTTTGAACACTTGGAATCGGAACAGGATGAACCCGATTCCTATTCTGATAGAACCCTCGGGGTGTTAGAACCCTTGGGTACGCAGAAGTTGGTGCATGCGCATGCGCAGCGGCCAGGGCCAGAGGAGGCACCACCACCCGGACACTCCATGGGACTGCCATATATCTACATTGGGGAGGTTTGGGGGGTCAATGTAGGCATATATTCCATGCATGGAGTGTATGGGCCATGTGTTGTTTTGCATTCCCCTTTGGTTTCGGATCCAAACTCCGTCAGGTTCTTCACCTGCAGGTCACCGTCACTTTGGGGGATTGGGCCGGATTGTGTGTCCACCCCGCTCAACCACAACGGTGGATCGAGTGTTTTATTTTTATCGTTTGTATTCGTTTGTACCTTCGTTTTCCGATCGACCAAACGCAGCGCCATCGCCGAGAACACATGCCGCTGGTCGTGGTGGTCGACAGACCCCGGTGGCAACAAGGGAAGAAGGGCACTCTCCCAGGAACACATGGACATGGGAATGACGTGGAGTTCAGCTCCCGTTTATGGTTTTCCCCTGAACCTACAGTATGTGGTTTCCACTTCCATGTTAGTGGGTCAACGTGGTCTTGGTAGGTTCAACACTGATGTTGCAAGAGTTGACGCAGAACCTACCCAGGAAGCCACTCATCCACCCTTCCACCACCGGAAGAAACTGAAGAACACCAAACATAGACGCAACAGATATCCCTTTTCGCGCGGACCGACCGACCCGACGGCGCGGACCGACGACAGCGACCGAGGCCATGATCGTGGATGCTCTGGTGGAGTGCGCCTGGAGACTGCGAGTCCGGTCGCGGCGGAGGTCTCGGTCAAATCCGGTTCACGGTCGCGGTCAAGCGCCGATGCGCCGATGCGCGGTGTGTTTTTTTGGCGTTGGATCCCCTATTTAGAAGAGTTATAAGGGCCGAACTGAGACCCAAGCCGATCATCTCTAGTTTGTTTGCTTTTTCATTACAAAATTATGTTAGTTATATATAATATATAGGTTATTATTGTATGGTTGTTTGGTCTACCATATATATCCATAGATTACACTCGATGAAACTGCATGAGGGACCCAGTGACAAACCCATAATGACCATCAACATCAACTCCCCTTGGCGGAGCCGAGCATTCTAGTCGTCCAGAAGGGGTGTTTGTGCTTGGTGGCGCGTAGATTGACAAGAGACTTGGACAGGACTCATTGACACGTTGAGGATCAATACATACAGTAAGTCTGTGTCTTGTTGTTTTGTGCTTTGTGCTGCTGGGCCTCACACCGAACTGAAGAGAATACGGTGCACACTAAAATGGAGAGCCGGCTCACCTGCTAGCTAAGCCGGAGCAGCCGGAAAGAATGACGTTTCTGGTCCGCTCGGGGAGACAGCGGAAACTCCAAGAAAATGATCCAAAACTGTTCGTCTGGTCCAGAGGTGTAGAAGCAGAAGGTCTAGAGATCTAGAAGTATTGGCTCCCAGACCCAGAGGTCTTGAGATCCATTTAGGTCTTGAGAACCAAAACGATCTAGCAAGATCTAAACGCCTAGAGATCCACAGAGATCCAAAGGTCTGGAGGAGTAGATCTGGAGATCTAGAAATAGAGCTCTTGAGATCCGAAGATGTGAAGCCTCTCAATCTAGGAGATCTAGAGGTCCAGAGGTCTTGAGATCCAGAGGTCTTGAGATCCAGAGGTGAGATCTTGCGAGAGAGATTTGCTTCTCTACATCTGTGTAAATTCTAGTTCCAAAGGCCGAGACATAGAAGTCTCCAGCTCTAGCAAAGATCTAGAGGTCTAAAGGTCAAGCGGTCGACATCATAAGAGCCAGGGAGGTCTTGAGATCCAAAAGGTAAAAAGGTCTGATTGGACGCGTGTCCAACAAAAAGTGAAGATAGTGAAGTGAAGTGAACAAATGTGTACAAATGCAAACTAGCTCCGCAAGCAAGCGTTTCCCGTGGTAAAACCACAGGTTGAAGAGCTGTGTTTTGGTGTGTGGTGCAAGGGTTGGAGGATGTTGGAGGTAGCACATCTTTGTCTTTTCTGTGCTGCGTACAGAATTGTGCATATTCCGCCCTGTTCGTCTTGCCTCAGTCAACAGTTACCAAATGAATGGGGAGAACCTTATTCATCTTTATTCCACTACTTCAAGGAATGAATTCATTCGTTTGAAGGATCATGCACGTTTTTTTTGGCAGCCAGAAAACTGAAGTAAAAGAGAAAAGCCTGAATAATTTGGCTCCGCAACAAGCAAAGAATCGCCTGAGGCCAGTGCACTGGCCATGCAGCGCGTACTTGCGCACACGCAATTCAATCACACTTTTGCCAGCATGCTCAGTCGCAAGCCGGTTCGCCCTTGTCTCCGCACTTGTCTCCTTTCTTGTCTCCCATCACGAGATAGTTTCTTCCTTCTCTCCCCACTTCTCTCCCTCTTGCCTCCCCAACTCACATCCTGTCACGAGACGTTTTTCCACCCTTGTCTCCTCACTTCTCTCCGCTTTTGTCTTCCAACTTGCATCTTGTCATGAGATCCTGACAAGCCCTCTGAAACGAACTTTAAAAGACATGCAGTTTTTTTCGCTGCCTTGAAGTCCATGTTCATTCCGCAGATAGCTGAAAGCTTTAGGGGCTCTTACTTCTCAATGGCTGGGTGGCTGATTTGCGTTTTGGTCAACCGTTGCCGTTGCCATTGCTTTCTTGTCTCCCCACTTGTCTCCTTACATGACATGTCTCCGCAATTGTTTGCTTCTGTGATTTGCGCTTTCTCTGGCCGCTCCTCCAATACGGTGGTGCCTGAAGAGTTGTCACAGTTGTCTGACTCCAACAAGACAATCGTGTTGTCTGACTCCAACAAGACAATCGGCGTGCAGACCAGAGGATTTCCGATGAGTTTTCCGATGAGATCATTTACCTTGGTGAGATTAGCGACGACACCCTCAACACCTTTCATCCCGGTCTATGCAGGGACCGCGTGGAGCGTTTGTTCAGCATCGGCTGCCTTGAACCTTTCGAACGACCAAGCAACTGCTTTCCGGTTTGGTTGGCAGACGGAGAAGAAGTGAAGGAAAGTTGTCCTTCACCGTGATCAGCCGCAAGGCAGCGCAAGCGCTGCGGAAAGGTCCCGCCGTCTGCACTGTTCAACCAAGTCGGGTGGTGAAACGTGATACATGGCGGTACAAACCGCAACCCCCCCTGAGCGAGACGCTGGCCATGAAGGTGGCGTTTCTCCGTGTGGACAAGCGCCAGTCGAAGGGAGATCGAGAGGAACACCTCAGAAGATTCGGCCGGACTATTCTATCTTGCCTCCACACCAGAACTTTGGAGTTCATGGTGACGCCGGTCCATCAAATCGCTTGGTGCTCTGGAACTTGGACCATGAACGTGAGTCCAAAGATGTGTCACTGTGATGACACAAGCACCGATGTGGCGTACTTCAAGCAGCCGATGCCGCC
>CAXAMN010003336.1:343493-359079 GCA_963970005.1 Durusdinium trenchii
GGAGTATGATGAGTGGAGTATGATGAGTGGTGTATTGATGAGTGGTGTTTGATGAGTGGTGTATTGATGAGTGGTGTATGAACAGTTCTTGAATGTCCGTAACACGGAAGTTTCGTACAATAAACTTCCTTTGACCAGTGTTTCCAGCGTTGCGCCTGATTCCCTGCTATTCGTTCACCCCCTCCTCTCTCAAGTTAAGCATGCGCTTTGTTTTTGATACGCAGGGAAATGCGGGACAAGAAGCAACACTACGGGTTGCTGGAGACAGAAGGGACAAATGGCAGCGGCAAATGCTTGCGACCTCAGACAACTCAAATGACGGCTTATGCAACAACTCAAATGACCTCACTACAGTAGCAGCAGTAGCCGCCGAAAATGGCGCAGTGGCACAAGCAGATGCTGAAAGCAAAGGCCAGAAAGAAATCAATGGCCAGCGCAGGTGCTGAAGAAATGCTGACGAAGAAGAAGCCAAGTGCTGCAGTTGAGCAAGAGGAGAGAGAAGGCCAGAACCATGACCCAGACACTCATCAAAAAGGCTGACACCTTCGAGCCAGAGGAAATGGCTGACATCCTTCTATTACTGAAATCTGGCGATGTGGACATTGCTCGCCACGCCTGGCACTCCTACATGTGGTCAGCAAGACTCACAGAAGTCCTTGAGGTACACCCAACAGACTTCTCAGACGAGACGGAGTCTGGAGTACATGGCGTTCACCAGGTATCAGATGCGGATAGATGTCGACAAGCCAGTAGAAGCGTTTCAGCAGGTGCAAGCGCACGTTACACTTTGCAGTGAATATGAACGACGCAAGCTAAAGGAAATGCGGGACAAGAAGCAGCACTACGGGTTGCTGGAGACAGAGGGCCCGTGGCCGAAAAGGTGGACGCTGACATCATGCGCCGTACGGCGCATGAAGGAGGTGCTGGGGAGTACTGCGGACGGCAAGAAGTACGGTGAACGGCTGAGTGGCAACAGTTTTAGAAGGTCCAGGCTTACACACATGTGCAGGCATACACAATGACATGCCAGTCCAGGCGCTGGCAAAGTCATCGGGCCACAGATCACTTGCGACAACACAAAAGTACATAGCGATGAAAAGCTTAAATGCGCTCCCCATCTCGCAGGGAGTTGTTGCTATCCTTGCGTCCCGTGACGAAGTTGCAGATGGACAGGGGACGGCCAAGCCACGACCAGGGTGGCCCAAGGGGCGCAAGAGGGGCATTGAGAGCTCACCTGCCACTGCATCGAGCTCACCAAGTTTGGAGGCCTTTTGGGGTCTACAAGAGATGACTGTTGCTTCGCCGGCCAGAACAACATGAAGAAGCGCATGTGCAAGAATGCGCGGAAGCAGCCGGCCTGGGCAGCTGAGGAGTTTGACAGTTCGTCTCTGGCTTACTTCTAAAGACACAAACTGATTGTTGCTTCGCTATTAAGCTTGGAGGTATACTAGGTTTGGAGGCCATCGCTATCAAGTTTGGAGGCCAACGCTACTACTATATACGTTTTTAGTTATAAGTAAGTTATAACTTTAGTTAGGGAACTACAAGTAAACTTGCATTTCGATAACAGAACTTGTATTAGGATAAGTATGTATAACTATAGCTATACTTAAGGAACTTAACATAAAGTTATAACTTAGTAAGGGTAGAACAAGTTAGATGTAAGTAATTTATAAGTAAACCGGGTCTAGTTAGGTGGAAGTTATAGCTTAGTTAGGTCTTAGTTATACAAAGTTATTTCTAGTCATTCGTAGTTACAAAACTATGTTTCGCCAAAAAACATTGCGCAGATTTTGGTTCAAGTGTCCCTGAAATTTGAGGCACGAAGGCAGCAGCAGGACTACACGCGCTTCGATAGTTTCTTGATGGCGGCAGATTGGACAAGCCGCTCCGTTGTATATACCCGTGGAGTTTACCCTCGTCGGCCCTTTGTCGGCCCCACGTCAGAATATCGTTGCCATTCGCCGTGTCGGCCCGCGTCGGCTACATGTCGGCCCCCCCACACACACGTATACATGACACACACACACACACACACCCGAGTTGTAGTTCTATGCGTCGGCCGTTTGTCGGCTCTTTGTCGGCCGGCTGTCGTCAACCAAACTTTTTTCTTCAATTCTTTTCAGCAGCTCCAACCGTGCGGCGCGCGCTGCTATACGGTGTTTCTTGTCCTTTGCATCATGGACACATCTGAGCCGTATCGACTGTATTCACTGAAGCGGACGCGTCTGATATAGCATTCTGCTAAGATATCTGTGTTCGCATGCGGAAAAAATGCATTTGTTTAAAAGAAGGTAGTTAGTTCTTAGTTATAAGTAAATTATGAACTTATAAATAGGATAAAACTTAGTTATAACTTATATAACTGACTTCTTCTAGGGTAAGTTAGATATATATAACTAATGAACAACTAAAAATGTATATAATAGGTTTGGAGGCCATCGCTACTAGGTTTGGAGGCCATCGCTATTGTGTTTGGAGGCCATCGTTATCAAATTTGGAGGCCAACGCTATCAAGTTTGGAGGCCAACGCTATTACGCTTGGAGGCCATCGCTACTAGGTTTGGAGGCCATCGCTATTGTGTTTGGAGGCCATCGCTATCAAGATTGGAGGCCATCGCTATTCACGAAAGCTAGCACCAGCTAGCTGGAGTTTTCCTTGGCTTAGCAAGTGAGGGGCTGGAATCCTCGAGATCGCCGCATCACGTGAAAATTTCATATGTAAAAAGGGGGGCCCCCCCCCCCCCCCCCCCCCCGCGGGTTCAACTACCCCCTGGGACGCTTCTGGGACACCTCTTGGACACGTCTTAACTCCTCCCTGGAGGTTTTGGGATACGATGCAACAGATTCAGCAGATTCACGAACTAAGGTTGGCTGTGTCATTGCTGTTCGTGTGTCTTGCATGTTCGCAACTTTTTACCTCATGAGCGAGACCGTGTGAACCATCCCTCCAACAGCCCCATGCATATGAAAAAGAATTGCCTCACTCCGCTTGATGTCCCACCAGTCCTTTGTCACTGGACGGGCTGTATGCTTCGCCTCCACTGACACGGATGCATCCCTGCTAGCTTTCGTCACCTACCCTCGGCCTCAAGTTCACTAAGCATCCCCAGCGCTGACGTTCGAGTGTCCCTCACTTCACATTCTCCATTCCCATGTTGCCCCAAACCATCCCAAACCATCCACAACCCCAAACGACCGAGGACACCACCCGCCCCCATCGTGGTTTTAACAGAGAAGGGGAGCTACCTCGAAAGCCAGTGTTTGTTGGAGAATCAGGGACGGAGCGCACCTTTCAATCGCTCCCCCAAAAACCATCCTCAGGGCGCCGAGAAGCAGGGCCTGGAAGCCGAGATTAAGGCGGGATGAAGAGGGCGCTACGAACGTGGCTCCTGGCCTTACTAATTACTAGGAGCAAGGACGGAACGGGGCTCCTGGTGACCGCGCTGCTTGGTCCGAAGATCAAAAGCTGTTCACCCGAGCGGCCAAGCCACAGTCGAGCGACGGCGCAAGGGAAGCGACGCGCGTCCCTGGTTCCTCATCGAAGCCAGGGACCACCGACAGGTTTAAGGAGTCTCTAAGACTATCCGATAGGTACCCGAAATGACGGGTCCTATTTACGTATCCACAGACATGGATCTTGTGCAAATGCTCTGTAGAGGATCCACAGACCAGGATCCTGCAGAAGATCCGGAGACATGGATCTTGTAGAGGATCCTGATTTCTTTCGTATGCTTGCACTCTTGAAATCCAACCTCCACACTGTTTGGGGTTCCTTTGCCAGTGTTTTTCTTTTATTCAGAATTTGGCATATCATGAGGTGCCCCAACAAACCATAAACTTGGACTTAGTATTATAGGCAGGATTGTAGTGGGGTGTGTTGTTATTTTTGGTGGGATTTACATTGTATCAAAAATTCCCCTATAGGATTGGAAGGGGAAGGCACTAAATTGTTGGGTTTAGTGGTTTGGGAATTTGATAGGGGTTGGAGCAGAAGTGCTTTCAACAGGGCTCCCCAGTACAACAGATGTAACAGATTCAGAGGATCAGTAAAGCACAGTCGATTGTGAATTGAACCCAGGCTAGAACCTCGTTTTGTTTGTAAGTTCTTCGCTGAATCCTTTCCTTGACACCACACCAGCGAACACGAAGTTGGGTGCCGGGCGCTCACCAACCTAACTCCAGCGCCAGGCGCGAGAAAAGCAGCTGCCCGGGGAACCCAAACCTCCCGCGTCGGCGTCGGTCGCACCCGCTTTGGGGACGAACGGTCTGACCGAGGATCACGGACCCGGTCTGATCCGACGTCCGAGGATGGGATCGGTGGGGGTCCGATCATCCTGACCCACCAAGGTGGTCAGAACAAGTGCCAGACGCGACCCATGGGACTGGTATATATGCCGATCAATTGACCCCGATTATATCGGCATATTATACCAGTCCCATGGGTGGCGTTTGGGAGTGGTAGTCACAAGGTCTAAGGTGGTAAGGATCGATCCAGGAAAAGTGGTGGAAGAAAACGGTCCACGATGGTACGGATGAGACCCGAGTTTTCTCGGAATCTTGGATGAACGTGGATGGACCAATGTCATCCATGGCCCATGTCCCGCAAAATATATAGAATTACTATATATATTTTACAGGATATACCTTCACCAACCAGACCCGAGAAATTCGCAGGGTCTGCTTTCAAAACCAGGGTTTGCCCCCCAAACCCGGGGTTTTGAACAAGAAAGAGGCTGGACCAGTGAGACCAGTGACTATGAATCCACACCAAAAACACTAACATTTCAGAGAGATACTAGAGGGTTCAACCCATGTTTTTTTTCACAGGTTGTCACGGGTAAATCACGGGTCCATCACGGTTTCGTCACGGGTTTGGCCAAAGACGGAAAGCTAAAACCTAAGGTTTCTGGACTCAAACCCAGGTTTCGATTGGGAAAGGATGGGTTGTCACGGGTGAATCACGTGTCCATCACGGGCTCGGTCTTCTAGAAAAGATTGACCCTGCTTTTTCCAGCTATTTTGAGAATAGTTCGATCAAAACTCTTGGATATACTGAGAAGAACCGCTTTTCTATGCTTTTCTTGGGAAACCCGGGGTTTATAATGGAAACCCCGGGTTTGGAGCATAGAAGTAGTGAAACACGAGGTTTGCAAGCAAACCCGACAAAAAGTAAGGGTTTTGTTGTTCAGGGTATATATATATATATATATGGACTGTTTGGTGAACATACAAAGGTTCAACCCAAGTTCAACCCCAAAGGACAGCCCCAAATGTTGGCGTTCACGGGGTGTGTGACGGACAGTGACCGTACCGGTCGGACGATGTTAGTCACGACCCAACGGTCAACCATGTAGCGTCAGCGTCGGACGCTGGAGTTTCTCTGGTAAGTCGGCCATTGGCTGGGGGATTGGAATGACCTACCCAGTGAATAATTCATATGTAGACCCCTCCCCTCCCTCCCTCCCAGCGGGTTCAACTCCCCCACCTTTGATCAAGGTATTGGAGAGGACAATCCACTAGGTCATTTGAGTGTAAGTCATCGCACGGCAACCAGATACCTTCCATCAAAAACACTGAGTTGCCCTCTCCGATGCCTCTCGCAACATCCCGTTACCAAGCCATGCTAGAGTTCGTCACCAACCCCCGGCCTCAAGTTGCTAATGGTCTTACGATCTTGCAACTGCATTTCCAGGTCAACCAAACAAAAATGCAAGAGAGCACAACCCAAAACTTCAGTTTCATCCTTTCTCTTTCATCAACCAACAAAAATCCGTTTGGGCAGGCGAACGGGGAGAAGGCAAACACCCCGCCGGTCCTTGTTGGGGGATGATTCATGGGTCCATGTTTCCTTTCACTGCTGGGGAGTTCGACCATCAATCTTGCAAGCTGCGTACGGCCTTTTTCTTTCAAACGGCCTTCACTGCATTTGCGGAAGGGTTGGGCACAATGGAAAGGTTTGCAAAAAGGAAGCCAACAGTGACAAGTGGCACGCTTCAGTGGCACTTAGTGGTAGGATTCGATTCCAGAGAATCAGAATCACAGATTTGGCCGTGAACTTCATTCTTATTTCAAGCATTACGAAAAAGCATCACTGGGCTCGCTGTGGTGGTCAACTAGGAAAAAGCATCACTGGGCTCGCTGTGGTGGTCAACTAGGAAACAACCCTTTCCAGGGCCCTCACGAGCTGTTTGCATCGCTGTAGCTCAGCTGCTTTCAGAAAGGAGCTAGCATCAACGCATCAAACACCTCAGCGTCAGTGGTGCATGTATATTTGCTTGCAAGCAACTTAGTTATACAATAGAAATAAATATATGATACATTCAAGATGTGATTGTTCCAAAGCATACCATACCTTTAAAGCTAAATAGACACGTCATCGTGGCTGGCCAGTGGTGTAGGACCGAACCGTAGCTGCCGAGTTCCGCAGCGTACGTCGCCCGAGCCAACCAAGCTTGTTGGACGACCCATCAGTGAGTCCTCGAGTCCTGGTGCATCGAGCCGTGCGCCTCTCCGAAGCACATCAAGAAGCCGGGCCCCAGATCTGGTGATCGGAAATCATTGACATAGTCATGGAAGAGAAGATGGTTTCAATCACTGGCCCGCCGGTTCGGTCGGGCAGATGTGGTCGATTTCGTCATTGCAACACTTTTAGGACACTTTTAGGGGCAGACAATTGAAAGGTCTAAACGCTTACAATTGGCATCAAACACAAGCTGCCGAAAGGACAGTGTGGCTGAGCCCAAACCAATGGTTTGCATTCCCCTCACACCCCCAAACAAAGCTTGCATATAATACTGTACAATGTATACAAGACATTCAGACACCCCAAACACTAACACCGCCTCCGCCCCGTTGAACGGGGGTTTCGAAACACCACTGAACCCCAACGAACCGCCGGGTTCCACGAACTCACCGCGCCTCGGGCTGCGCTCCGCATGGGCCGAGCCGGCGGCCCGAAGCTCGAAACGGTGATGACGCTCGGTGCACCAGGAACGCGGGTTGATGAGCTCTTGGTTGATCGGACTGTTAAGCTGGTGAAGACCTGTCAAGTGGGTGTCCAACGGTGTCCATCGTGTGGTGCGCGAAAAACGCAACAGCTTTCCCAGATTGACATGATTGACACATGTGGGTGCATGGAAAAATGGTTGATGTGCCCTGGTGATGTGGACGATGATGAAGAATCGATGATGGGTGGGACAGACATGAGCGGAGGGGTGAAGATCGAATCCATGTGACCACGACTCCCGTGGCGTAGCCCATCTTGTTTCCCTTTCTTTGTATACATCTAGATAGAATATATCCGAATATGAACCAATCCTAACACCTGACCAGTCCTATGTTTATACATATTCTCCATATTTGCTTCAGATAACTATCTAAGTTTGATGGATCCATCGCATGAGATCTAGACCTTCCCTCCACTTCGGTCGACCTGTTCGCACCTTCCGTGGTCCTTGCCGCGACGAATCGATCTCAGGAAGTCTGTGGCACCCACCACCGTAGGGGCATCGGAGGCGCTCGTCTTCGGGTCCCTCGGGTCCCTCGGGTCCGATGTGCGAGCGAAGCGAGCGAAGCTGACCCGGCTTGAAGGACCTGGAACCTGCTGGGAAGACCTGCAGGTGTATTGTTTTCCCATATGTTCTCGAAGAAGGAGAATCCGGTGAGTTGGTCTCCTTGGTTCGTTCCAGCTTTGGGGAAGGTCAAGAATCTGAACAGGAGCCGGCCAAGTCGGTGGCCGAAGATCTGTTCCTTTGAAAACAGTTTGGTCGGATCAGGAATGAACTTGTATTTGCTGCCAAGTCGCTGGCCGATGCTGGCCGGTGGTCGTGGGGGTGTTCTTGATCTCTCATGTTGCTTTTGGGGAGTGGGAGTGTATACGGCTTATTGGCTTATTTGGACTCGGATCCTGAGAAAATGCTCAGATGTTTCAGATGTCTTCATCTTATCGCTGAACATATGAGGGTAGATGAACCCATGTCCACACAAGAAACCCTTCAACAGGACTTGGGCTCAGGCAGGCACCAGTACTTGTAAGTTGAGGAAATAGAAGAGTCCGGTCACCTGTGTGTAGCTGCCTTTTTGCTTCCAACTTGTGGGTCTCCACACCCCTGGTCTCCATCTCCATCTCCGCCGAGTCGATCCGATACTCCCATACATGGCCTGGTACATGGATGGCATCTCCCCTTTTTTTTCGGATGACATCGGAAGACCAAACAGGTGGGTGGTGAACTCCATTTCCAAGTTGGTGACTTGGAGAGTATATGTCTTGGATATTCTTGGATCCTGTTATTTTCAGGGTTATTAGAGACTGAAAACCAAATCCATAACAATCCCCTAGGAAGCCCAACTCCGGCCCTCAAGATCAAAGACCAAGTCCATCAAACCACCATCATGTTGTCCCATGTTTTGTTCTTCTCCTTGGACCACCTGACCACCAGGCCCAATCCTTGGACCCAATCTCTCCTAGACCCGACCCGCCACGTTGAAAACCTCTTAAAACAGAACTCCAAACTCCCGCCTCCCCTGTGGGTCCAAAACCCCAAGCCCTCCCTTTCAAGGTAGCAGAAACCATGTCCAGTACTAAGTACTATAGTCAACTATAGCATACTATATAGCTATATAGCTATATATATATATATCATATATCATCAGGAACAGATTTGAATAAAGAACTTCACCATAAAGTACTAAAAGAAACAACTGCTAGTAGTACTGCTTCACTTCTTGTCAAACTCTCTGATCTCTCCCGAAACGACCGGTCGCTCCACCGGTTTCGCCCGCCGCGTTCAGCGTTCCACGACCGACCCCCCGTCCGGTCGCTCGACCCGTTCGCTGGACGGATGGGAGGAGGTTCTCCCGGTGGGGATGGAGGTTCGTTTTCGTTTTTTCGTGGGGATGGAAGGTGTGTTTTTTTGGGTGAATTCCAAGACAGATCCATGGGACTGCCATATAAATGCCGCCCCATTGACCCCCCTGGCACCACCCCAATGTAGGCAAATATGGCAGTCCCATGGAGCGTTTGGGATTATTGTGTTTTTGTAGACCGGTTTCCTGGGAGCCGCAACTCCAACCAGTGACGTGTTTGGGGCGCTGACCTGCGTGACGGTGATCGGCAGGGCTCCGGCGGCCTGCGGAGCCGCCGGCGGAACAGCTCCATGTGCAGCTTGGAGAGGGTAGCGGTAAAGGAGGATGTGGAGGGGGAGCCAGGGCATAAGAATGGATGCAAAAAATCTCTATAGGCACAGGGAAGTTGCCCATTGGCCAGTTTCTCTTTTTGGGGTCTTGCAGGGTCTTGCTGTTTTTGTTTCTTGGTGCATCCAAGGGTTTGTTGACCTGGACATGGGCTAAAACAACCACCAAGCATCAGGCCGATTTGATACATGGACAATGTAGGGAGATGTAGACGAGAGATGTGCCAGATGGCAACGATCCACTGCAACTCTAAGACTAAGAACACCGATGTTGTGCTAAGAAAAGGCCATGCTAGTGGACAAAACACCGATGTAATGTTGCCATGATTGATTTATCTCAGACTCAGACCATTCAATGCATGGAATAGCTATATAGAAGTCATGAATGGGGCAAACGTATGACTATAGACCAGTCCCATGGATGGTCCCCGGTGGAAGGTGTGGAACAGCCGGTGGCCAACTTGGGCCTCTCCCAGTACTCATCAAGACTCAGACCTTCGGCGAAGGACTGTGGGCTTTTCACACCTCCATAAAACCCAGACACGACCTGTTTGGGACTGCCATAGGACTGCTGAGAAACGGCCAGGGGTGGTGCCAGGGTCCAGGTGATTTTACGCCACAGCCAGAATTCAGCAGTTGATTTGCAGTTATAGATCCATGGAAGGAGGGCGAGGGGTCGTCCCTGCCTGTCTCAACCCAAGATTTTTGAACATCAACGAAGGAGTGGTCATGTCTCAACCTGCCACGCCGAGCGACCGAGGTGAGACTGCGCAGAGCGATGACAGCTACGAGGCCGACGGTTCCGCGGCGTGGCAACGCCGCTGCGCGCGGCAGGGATGAAAACGAGCGGAGTGAGCTTGAGAGGCGCATTAGTGGTGGTTGGATGTGGTGGGTATTTGCTCATTATATAATTACTTGATTTTACTTTACCAATCCAATATATATATATATATAGACTTTCCTTTTCACTATTAGGGATTTATATTAATGTTCTACAGTCAGACATCTAGAATCATTTATCTTCCATGGTAGTCCTGTGGGTCTGTTTCATTACTTGTAAAAGTTGGTAAACAAGTATCACTATATATACGTAATTTAGAGATGTTGGCCTGCAACTGACCCCTCATCATCATCCACTGGGCCCTGGTACTGGGATATTACTTACATTGATTTACCCAATCCATGATATTTCAAGAAACACTCATCCTGTACATGGAATCTCTTCCAATCTATTCCACCCCTTTAGCCTTTGACCATCATGTTCTTGCGCTAGGGCGACCGGCGGAGTTCGCGCAACGTGCCATCCAAGAGGGAGGTGGTCATCCGCATGGACGCCAGGCGAAGAGCGAAGAGCGGGAATCGCGGGTGACCGGGGGACATGTCGGGTTTGGGGTGAAGGTGTACCCGGTCGGTATACCCTCTGTCTCACAAACATGGAAGTGGATGGCATGGTCCCTTGGGCCCAGATCAGAAAACGCGTGTTTGAAGGAACGGGTTCCGAAAACACCCCTTATGAGTCATGGCCATTGCATGGTCATCCAAATAGGACCCGGAAAGCTGCCAGGTCGCCGCGAATGCGACTAAAAAAGGGTTTGTCAGGACTGTATGTATGTCAGGTGCCGTTTCGAGTCAGGTGCCGTTTTGATAGGTGTTCATCATTGTTCATCTCATTTCATCCTCTCATCACAATGGAAGACGGTGGTGATGTGACACGAGACTCCGCCATCAGAGACTCCGACCGGAACCTTCAACCAGCTTCAGGACTACGAAGGAAGCTCAGCTAAACGACCAAGGCAGCATGCACGGAGTACGAAACTAACACTTATACTAGTGGAATCCTACTAAAGTATAGGGAATGATATAGGGCAGCCTATCCCCCTATCCCCCCCTGACCTGTCTGGGACGTGCCATGTACTTGCCCGGCGCTCCGGACCTCTAGAGACCTTGTGGTCGGTCGAGTTCGGCAGGGACCCCTCCCGAGTGGGACTGCCCAAGAGGAGCAGAATCGGTGGAATGGGGTTGGGGGGAATGGGAGGAGGGTCGGGACTTTGGAATGGCGGAGCTTGATTTGTGCGAAACACGTGCTGGGTTGGTGGGTTGGTGGGTTCATGTGGTGGGCAGGCAGTGGGTTCATGGGTTCATGATGGTTCATGCATCTTCTGGCTTCTTCTGGGTCGACCTTGTATTTGTTTAAACTCTTCTATCTTGTGAATTGTGGCGCCTGGAGTCTTGTTTTGTAGCAAAAGCCTGGTGAGAAGGTGTCACCGGAGAAGTTAGAGGCTATTAGCGACTCAAGTCATTGACGGTGTCCCTTGGGTTCCCCTTTGCAGAAGCTGGTGATTTGTGCCATCATACGAACATACCTGATCGGAATTTGTTAAGAACCACCTCCATGCTCCATCCCCTTTTGACATCTTCAAGAACCACTGGTCGACAACAGGTGGTGATTATGTATCCTGCAATGTGCAAGGCTTTCCAACACATGCGAATAGGACATGGTTTACCCCACAGCGCCTGCTTGCAGGAGAGAGGAGGAGATCCAGATTTGGTACATCTTCGATCGTGCCTGGATTTGCAAAAGGACCACATGTCATGGGTGTGTAGCTACAAAATGCTACAAATAGGGAGACCATTTTCAAGCGTCCCGATCCGGGCCAGAAGGGCCAATGGGATCTCATTCAAACACTGGATCAACTTCCTCCCGTCTACCCTCGCTAGCAGGAGCAAGGACACTACGAATGGGGCTTGTGGCCTTACTACTAGGAGCAAGGTTCGCTACTAGGAACAAAGGGCATCGCTACTAGGAGCGATCGGACGATATTAGGTTGGAAGTCATTGCCCTTTTGAACCTTGCCCCCGATGCCTCCGGGTTAATTCCGGACGAGTCAACGCGATGTGTGAGAAACACGACGACTTCTCTGAACGGAGTGTCGCACGGATTCCCGCGTTCGAGGTCCCGGATTTTTGGGCAGTGAAGGCCTCCAATTTGGAGTGATAGGAAAGGCTTTCACCCACTGGCCACACGAAACATGTGCAACTCGAGTAGCACCTCAGGAGCGACCTCGCGCAGAAAGTGGAGCGCCCTCTTTGACCATCCTTACCCCGCCAGTGGAACACTTGCCCTTTGGGGAGCTGGGAAAACCCCACCCAAATCCAGATGCAAAGTTCTCAGTCGATCACTCAGATAGTGCAAAAGATAGTGCAAACAGGTGGAAAACAATTTGCTTCACCTTGATGTTCCTAGGCTTCACCTTTAAGGGATGAGGAAAACCTCAAAATCCAACAGGTGAAATGTTTGGCTCACCTCTACGGTTTCAGAGGTTCGATGGCAACTCAAGATGTCTTAGACAGATGGGGGTCCACTACGAAACCCACTTAGACATATGGGGTCCAAGGGAGCCATCTCTCAATCCACCAGAAGAGGTGATCCAAACTTGATGGTGCACAGCGAAACATCTCACGACAAAAGGACAGGATTCCACGTGACATGAATTCCTCAGCATCGAGCAATGACGTGTAGAACATATATGGTAGACATTTGTTTTTTAACATCCACACGTCTTCGCACAGCATGGACCATACCATGACGTTTCCGTCCTCATTTCCGACCATTCTGCTCGTTTGTGTCTCAGCGTGCGTCTCCTGCGCGCGGACCGCGGTCCCGCCACCGTCCGCGACGAGGTCTCTTGGCACTGCTGGCGTCCGTGTGGCACCTCCGCTTCGCCCTGTACGGACGCCCGGCGCGCTGGGGCGCCGCGGTGGTCTATGAGATCAAGGCGGGAAACGACGTGTGGAAACCCGGGTGGAGACCGGCGGGCGGGTCTTGTGCTTTCGGAGAGGACACGCGGCTACATATAATATTATATTTATATTAGGATGACTTTTTATGTTGTTCACGTTTGTCTCTCTCTCTCTCGATGATGATGATGATGATGCACAATAGGCAGTTTCTACCACAGAGACCACCCTGCAAGCTACTACTAGTGTCATTGCAGTTTAAGTCTAGGATTCTTTGGCTTCTACCAGGATTGTTTCGGAATTGGTCAGAGAGGAGGGAAGGGTGGAAGTCCTATTCGTTTTTGAGTGTCCTCAGGTCCTTTGTGGTTGGCCGTTGAGGAATCTAATGGATGGATGTTCCAACTGCCTCTATTTTTGAGAATATAATTAGTAGTTAGTGTACTCATCATGCTCCCATTGGAGTGCCAAGTAGAGCTTTGAGCATTTGCAACTCAGACACACAGCACTGTGGCATACCGTGGCCGTGACTAATAGAGAATCCAGCTGAAGGTGTTCTGGATGCTCCTTAAAGGACTCGTGTTACTGATGGAAGTCAGCCACCTACAGCTTTCGAAAGCGCGGTCCCTTTTCGCATGAGACTTTTGTCCATCTCCAGGAGTTTGTGTTGATGATCTATGACGTGCTGGTGGCCAGCCGTTGGGGAACCCAACATGCTTCGGCGTAGCAATAAATATAGGAGCAGTGAAGAAGAACGGGCCCACAGGAATAGGATCCAACGTGTTGAATCACCCGCATGCAGCGCCATGCAGTCAAAAGAGTGCCGATCATTTTTATCGTACACAATAGGATGAAATGCATGGAAGGTTGACATTTTGGTTGACACCGTACTATACGGAATAGTTTTTCCATGTTGTTTCTGGGTTTGTGTCATTGTGTCCTTTGGGAGACGTTCTTGTCCTATCCCGTTCAGTACCATGCAAAAAGAGGTGTTTGTAGAGAAGATCAAAGCAACTCATTGTTTTTTTCTCCTTTAGCTTTCCACGACTGTGGGTTCGCTTTCTGGGCACTTTCCGAACCTTCCAAGTGGGCTCGAAAGAAGCGGTGAAGTGGTGACGACAGATGCTATAGCAGATTTGATGGGCTGAGGCATTAATAGCGGACCAGAACGGACCCCTTTCCTAGGTCGAACATGGCTTTCGGAACCCTACGAAAGCAATTCCTCGCATTCGATCTGGAGCCATGACCCGACCGCTGCATGGACCTTTCAAGGTTTTTCGAAGGCCAAGGAGCGACCTCCCAGGCTATGACACTGTGGAAGAAGGAAAATCGATCACTCTACCCTCCAAACCCCCCTCGGGCCAGTTGGCATCCCTATTGAAATACACACCCATATTTTCACACATGCATCTTTAAACGGGCTCCAGGAATCCAAACTCTGCACATCCGCAGCACTGCCTCGCTGCGTTTGTTCGCCGGTGCGTTTGTCCGGGGCGGGCAGGGATGATGCCCACATTGAAGTCTTGCTCAACGTGGAGTGAGTCCAAACCTCCACCTACCTCTTCTGGAGGTTTCTTCATCCCAAACCATCGGAGGAGGTGTTTTGTTGGGGGTCAAAGACATCACTGCCCGGGTTTGGACGTTTTGCCGTCTACCGTCCTTGGACCGACCACCCCCCCCCCCCCGGCGTGGTCACGTGCCCAGGTCCGGCGCCTGACATGCAGAACCGTCTCAAGAGGACGCTGGGCCTCACGCTGAAGGCACTGGACGACCGGAGTAGCCTGTGGAAGTGATCCGGGCACGCCATGAGGCCTGCGAATTGGAAATCTGTATCAAGACACAAGGTTATATGGAATTGCACTGAATTTGTTGATCATTATTTGAATATATGATATCATATGATTAAAAACACACACTTAGTCACAGGGTGTTCAGTTAATCCTGATCCACGTCAAAAGGAGTGAGGGAACGGAATCTCAAGATCAGCTCAATTGGAATGTTCCACAATGTTGACGCGTGACTGCAGCATCGTGACAGCTGAAAGCGGCGGAGGGAAACCGGTTTTGGGGTTTATCATGAAAAAGGACCATAGAAGCAAAACACAGCGGCAGGGCGGACCAATGGTGTCATTGTGTTCAAGGCAGGTACGCTGGGATGATCAGTCCCAGTATCACCAGGAAAGCGAGAGTGTCTTCGTTGGTGGCAGACTCTCGTTCCTGCTGCCACCGTGGCAGAACGCAGAGCCTCAATTGATGCCATCAACAGTGCAGCAGTTGGAACTCCCACGGTGGTGACAGACAATAAGATCAATAAGAGAACATTGTTTGACTTTGTCAGGGAACAAACTGACGTCTCCTTCAGTGACCTCATCAATAGCGTGGTGAACGATTCTTATGACGAGCAGATGTTGTCGTGGCTTTCATCGGCCGACGTGGGGGAAGGAGGACAAGGAGGCTGAAGAGCCAGAAGAAGAAAGCGTATGTAGAAAAGAAGAAGCAGGCCTCGGCTGCTAGCACCACACGTGGCAGCCCAGCCCGGGAGCCACCCAGAATTGACACCTTGGCCACAGCGACACACCCTGGCCCTGAAGGTTGCCTAGGCTGCGTGGCCGGTTTGCGGCCAAAGGCGCCGAGGAGGGTTTGAGGGGGGCCGTTGCC
>CAXAMN010003336.1:373300-430468 GCA_963970005.1 Durusdinium trenchii
GTAGTAGTAGTAGTAGTAGTAGTAGTAGTAGTAGTAGTAGTAGTAGTAGTAGCAGTAGTAGTCGTCGTCATCGTCATCGTCGTCGTCGGGTTACTCCAAGTCTTGTTGTACTAATCCTAAAGTCCAGCCCAGCTTTACAACAAGAAAAGTCAAGAAGCTGGAGTGACGCCGTCAAATGCTCTACAACTCAAACCCCACCCCTGTCCTCACAAAGTCTCTTCCCAAGGTCGGTCAGAATGGTCTTGGCACAGTCACAAACCACGGATTCAGGAGAAGAAAGCATCGTGGCAAAACCTTTCCCCAAGTTCACCGCGTCAGGATCAGAAGTCAAAATGACATCATCTTTGGCGAGCTGGATGGTCTCGAGCCAATTGGAGACCTTCTCCAAACAATCTTCCAAGCTTTGTGCCTGAGCTGAGCCCGTTGGAGTTGCACGCAAAGCCACAGCCATGTTCATGACCTTGGACAGCTTAGATTCACAATCCTTCAGGGCTTTGCTCCCTCCACTCCACAGAGTCATAGGGGTCACCTTCGTGATCCACTCCAACATGGCAGGCGCCCCAGCAACAAGCTTATCAGGCTTCTCAGGCTTTTCAGGCTTCCTGGTGGTGTTCTTTTTGTCATCATCTGCGGACCGGTTCTCAAGCAACTCAGCCTCTGCATCAGCTTTCCTCTCTTGCTTCGGTGGATGCTGGTCTCTCTTCAGCTTCCTTTTCTCGGCGGCTGCCTTGCCCTTCTTTTTTGCAGCAGCAGCACCACCACCTAGGCCAAACCCATCATCTTCTGAAGAAGAGTCTGGCTCTTCCTCAGTGGCAGGCACGTCAGCTTCCTCATCGTCTTCAGGTTTCAGCATAGCTTCCTCTTCTGCCTGTCCAACAATCCAAACGCCTCTAGTTTGGGCTAGAATCAGAACCCAGAGTTGACCCTCAAGTCTTAAGTCGAGAACACAACCCGACCCTAACTTATAACAAAAACTACGGACTCAAGGACGCCAGTGTAAAGCAGGCCATGACTATGACTATACTATGCCTACACTGACTATATCTACTCAGTCACAGGTAGCTATCACTGATAGCTACCTGTGAGGCTATCACTATATATTACATATTACTATAATTATCATTATCATCATTACCTGATCCCTGGCCACAAATTTACATGCGTTTTGAATCAGTCATAATTTAGTCTAGTCCAGTCTAGTCTGTCTAGTCTGTTAAGGCAAGTTTATTTTCATAACTCAAGATGCATCACTGCATCACCATTGTCCCAACTCATCATGCAGTTTCAAACGCAGTGCAAAGCACCCTGCAATTCATATCACTTGTAGTTGCTTGTGATTTCTGAATCTGTTCAGGTTGTAGTAGTAGTTGCTTGGCTTGCGCTGCTTCCCAAACACCCCCACCAAAAAAGAAATATCGGAAAAGTGTCTGGCCTGGCCTTGTCATGGGTGTTTATCTGAATCTTTTCTTGATTCTTCTTATGCTGCTCCTCCGCCTGATCCTTATCGGTATACTCAACCTGCTTCTCCTTCTGCGTGGCCTTCTTGGTCCCGAACCGCACCTTCTTCTTGTCATTGTTCGCCACAATGACCACACCTTCAACGCCCAACTCATCCTGTGAAGTGGCATGCTGGAGCGGTGCAATACACAGTATGAGTACATGGACCTGTCACTGTACTGTATGTGTGATGCTGATGCAGGCGATGTGTGTCGGTGTGATTCTATCGCTTCCTCTCCCGTTTTTGAACCCTTGGGACTCTTAGCCCCTGCACTTCAAAATTGCTTGAATCAAGAAGATCATTGTAAGCCTTTCAAATCTCTCAAGTACAAAGGTTGAACATGGGCAGCCTACAGCCTATACTTATACAGTCTACAGCCTTAGTCTCAGTCTATGACTACTAGACTACTATATATGAGTTTGTCTTTTCTCGAACCCCTGAAAGTGTTGGTTGCAAAAGACTCCAGCAACCAGCCTGCCTGTTGGAGTTTCAGACCCAATTTGGTGGCCCATGCACGCTTCTGGGCCAGAGTCTTGAGCTTTTTGAGTTCCTCCGGCTTGGCCTTTTCTTTGACATACGTAGACAAACTCTGCCACTCGCCTTCCTTAGCGCAATTACCAAAAAAACGGTTAGGGACTAAGAAACACCCCGAGACCCTCAGACTCATATTGACCTGACCAGACCATACCAAATCCATGGCAGGCTGGAATGGAACATAACATGGAGACATGAAACTCTGCAGCCACCCTTGTTGCTTTGCGCCTCAAAATATTCTGCAAAACAATATAGTTTAATATAATATTAATATTTTCATACAAGAGACCTGATAGAAGTCCACATAGGATTGATCCACTTGGCGCGTGTAGATCGTGGTGTCAACGTGTTCATGTCTTGGACGTGCTTTCGGGTTCTTGCACACGGTCCAAACATACCGCTTCCGCAGGGTTCTGAACCTCAGTTTTGAAATTGCAGCAACACCGACGTAGCGAGCAAGGGAGTGTCAGGAGTTTTGGCATGTGTTCGCAGGTCACCTTTGGGTTGCAGCATCTACTAATCACACCTGTTGGCTGCTGGCCCGCATGTGTCGCACATGTCCACAGTATGTCATATGAGTCATATCAGTCATATGTCATATCATATCATAGTAGTCTCACAGTGCGAGTCTGAGTCTACAATACTATGGTCCAGTCCAGTGCTTTATCTTATATATTATTTTTGTAAAGGCCAGCAGGAGGCAATGAAAATGTTGACTCTTGCACAGACCCGCCACTTGCGGCCGCAAGCCTTGACCTTTCTCTTCACCCGGACAAACTCGTTTTGCGTCATCTTCTTGAAGCTGCCGCGCTTCACGTAGTAGCAAGACAGGCACAACCCATGTGTGTCCCCAGTCTTCAGTGGCTGAACAAGGCGCTGGTAACCTTCTGGACAGTCCTGGCGGATGAGCCCAATTGCCACGAAGCATCCGTTTAGGCTATTTGGCTCTATCCTTCCGCTTCCTGTTAAGAATGCTGTATTGCGGCATTGCATGTATTGAGCATGCAACATGAACATGCAGCATGCATCCTAAAAATACGCATTCAAAGAATCAAAGGGCCATGTCATGCCATTGACCTGACTCCTGACAATTTAATACAGGAAAAACACTGTCCTCATCCTGGGTGCCGAACTCTTGCTCACAAGCTCCGCATTTATTGTCAGGCCACTCAACATCGCTCTCTCCTTCACCTTCATCATCCACATCATATTCTGGCTCTGACATGTCTTGGTCTTTGTCACCGTCTTTGGCCATGACCCCAAGGACAGAGAAACAAATGACAGTAGAACAGGGGCCAATCTACCACAAAATCTGCACTGACACTGAGCAGAAACACAATAACCAATGTGATACAGTGACACTGGATGGCCGCGCAAAAGACGACAACTCTACCGGACTCTACCGCGACCCACTCATGGCTCATGACTGATAGTTTGAAAGAGTGGAGAGCGATGAATGTGCGATCCAAACATGACAAGAACCTCCGAACTTCGAGAAAGAAAACAAAACAACTAGCGGCTAGCAGGCCAAAGTCTGAAGGCTTAAACTTGAAATCAACATTCGCCCCACACTATTTTGCTAGCTCAAAGCTGGCAATGTTGAAGTTCAAATTGTCTCCAATTTCTAAATTGCGCATGCTGTACCTGTGAAAGCATTTTGCCACCTGCTACAAGCAATGGTTCGACAGTCAAAACTGCAGAAAGGTGCTGGTAGCAATGAACGAATTGAACTAGTTGGCCACCTCAGCTTGAACACAAGCTGTGTGTCATGGGTTTGGCGTGTCTGCCACCACAATGACGTCCTGGTTGCGGCGCCAATCCCTCCACTTCTCATACCCCTCGCAAAGACGAAGGAGATCTGGGAAAAAGAAAACCAAACTGTCGAGCTGTGTGTGGATGGAATGAGTGATCCGGCATTGGTATGGGCAGCCCTTCTGTTGACTAATGAGTTCGAGAAGGTTCAAGGTGATTGCCCGAATCTCTTCCTGAGAACAAACCTTCCGCACATTGGATCCGAAGCAGTGCTCGTGCACCCAGTCACAACCAGCCAGCCCGCCACTGGCTGATCCTCCCTTCTGCTGCCTCCATGAATACTGCAACTCTCCTGGCTCAAGGAACCTGTAGCACGCTGTACAGATTGAAGGCTTCTGAGCAATCACAACCTCCTGCGAAAAAAGAACCGCTTCAAGGGGATTCTCTAAAGGTGTGGAGACCTTGTCCTGTGGCAGGTGCAAAAGCCGGTCGCCGTTTGGACCAGGCATCACATAGGCCACCAAACTGGTGATGACTGCGCCGGCGACTGGTACTGCCCAACTATCTCCTGAGTCCGGCGATTAGCAAGTCATCGCACCAGTAAGATACAATTCACAATTTGTATATTATATTACTGTATATATTAATGCTGCTATTCTATTATATTTTTATGCAGCTGCATCTATCAGACAGGCTGCAACGCGGTCGTTGTTTGATGCAGGCATATCAACCCTCACTTGCTTACAGTCGAGTCAAGGCAAGGCTTGAACAAAATACCAGCAGTAAATCATAAATTATTTATGCTGCATGCTGCTTTTGGACAAGCCACCTGCAATGTGGCAAAGTTGCTTGTAAGAGAAACCATCAAGGCGGATCTTCTGCAGGTCGAACCCCTGCAATGTGAGGAGCACCTAAGATCGGAAACGCGCTCTGGTGGCCTACTGGAACCTATCACCCTACATAACACAGCATCTACCAGCCATCATTGAAACCGATCCGAAAAAAACAAGACAGAAGTCCAGAAGTCAAGTCAATTCAGCCCAAGTCTGTGATTGTTGGGTTCAAGTCAGTCCGCTGTGCTGTGCTGTGCTAATATAATCACCAAAGCACCTCCGCTGAAAGAAAGGAAGCAGTCGCGAAATCAAATAGTTTGACAAAAGTTGTCAACGCAGCACAACGACCGTTTTTCCCAACTTGTCGGCGTCCGAAAGATCCTTAGGTCATACAAGAAGTGAACCAATGCCAGTTCCCTTTCCATTCCTGACCTTCCTGTGAACCTCAACCAAAATAGTTTGCGCACTGAATGAGTGCCTCTTACCTCACATGTTGCTTTCTCCAACTTGTGACTAGTGTGCAGTGTGGCCCCCCTTCTTCTTAACTTCAAAGGGATGAACCATCTAAATCATTTTACATATCATATCTGCCTCCCACCTACCTACACATGGTGACAAACAGAGATTGAGATACATTTGTCTCACTGTCTACAGCCTATCCTACCATTGCCCATCACAATGCATCGCTACTAAAAGTCACAGGCACAGCACAGTCAAAGATTGTTTTCTTCGTTACTTAGCTTACGCTACAGCTACACCTTGCTAGCTATACTGGCTTTGCTGTTTTCTTTGTTTTGGAAAATGCTGCCAAACATCTGGCCAAGTCTGCATTGCAGAAACTCTCCACTGGATTTATACCAGAAGCCTGGGATGCAGCGCGACTTGGAAAAAGAACAACAAAAAGCACTTGAACAGTTCCAAAGAAAATACAGGGAAAGTGCGCACACATCACCACACACCTTGCCTTGGTTGCTTGTAATGCAAATCTATTTGACGTTTGGATGTATTTCAGCTGGCATTTGGGACATGTAAAGAAAAACATGAGACCTCAAACAACAAAGCAAGGTGCTGCATGCATAGTAAACAGTTCTGTTTTATTAGTATCAATATAAGTTAAGTTATAAGTCAGATAGGTGGTAAACCACATGCAGAAATACAGCTGTGAAACGCAAGGTTGATTAAGTAAGTCCAGAGTTGTGTTATTGAATGACTCAAGAATTAGGGTACGGTATGGCGATTTAGTACTCAATTGCAAGTGAAAAACCATACAATGACAATAGAAACAATATATATATATGATTTATGTGAATATATGTGATTCAATCATAGTGGGTCATGAGCCATCAGTCATGATAACAATAGATATATATATATATAAAAGAAATGTGACATCAACACATACATGCCACATGTATATGTTGCACACCACTGGTGTTGCTGGGTTTGATTCGATTGTTTTTTGCTGCATGAAAACATCATGTGCCATGAGTTGTGTTAAGTTATGTTAAAGTTATGTTAGTATGTTAGTATGTTAGTATCAGTATGTTATGTTAAATTACATGTTATTCAAAAGCCAAAGGTATATTATATAGCGTGAGACGGTTTGAAGCGGTGTGAGACTATTTCTGCAGCGCTGTACTATATATAGCGTGAAACGGTTTCAGGCGGCTTCAGGCTACATATCTGAAACGCATCAAAAATAGCGTGAAGCGGTTTGAAACGGTTTGAAGCTATCAATACAGCAGTGTATAGATAGCGTGAAACGGTTTGAAGCGGTATGCAACTATTTCTACAACTTATTTAAACATAGCGTGAAACGGTTTGAAGCGGTTTCAAGCTATATGTCCTGCCCAAAAAGTTGAAACTACTTGAAGCTAATTGAGACTAATTGAGACTAATTGAAACTAAATGGCTTTGGACAGTACTTATAGCGTGAAACGGTTTCAAACGGTTTGACACCTTTTATGGAAATATGTATAGATAGCGTGAAACGGTTTGAAGCGGCGTGACACTATATGTAGCCAGTGGCGCATAGATAGCGTGAAACGGTTTGAAACGGTGTCCCACCATCTATAAGATTAGGGTTTAGACATAGCGTCAAACGGTTTCAATCGGCGTCAGGCTATTTGCACATCACGTTTGTATAAGAAGCGTGAAACGGTTTCAAACGGTTTCAAGCTCTTTGTGCCACCTCCTTGCTGGTAAGACCCAAAAAAACTCAAGCAACCTAAGTTTTTCCAGAAATTCAAACATATTTAAAAAAACAACATTAAACAAATTACATTGTGTAGCTCAACACTATGGGATTCGGACATGGTAAAGTAAAAAAGAACCGGAACCAGGTTTAAAAACAAAGGCCAACTGGTAAACAGCTCACAGAAGGATCACTGCCCAAGTCCAATGGAAGCACTGGGCCTGGGCCTTTGCCGGCCTGGCTGGGGCGGCTGGGGGAACAAATTAAACCCTGGAGCCACGAAACCCATAACCCTCCATACTGGATGTCCAAGCTCTCCAACTCCCGGTCATTCAAGAGAGCAAGCTTGTCAGCAGGCAGGGTGGCGGTGTAGGACGGGACCCGCCCACTGGCGATTCCAAGCTCTTTCCGCATTTGCTTGGCTAAGCTCTTGGTGTGAGCCTTGCGGCGCCCATCCTCAAGGGATGGCGCAGTAGGTTTACAAATAGTTTCAGGTATTCTATCACTGTATTTTTAGATGTGACGCTATTTATAAAATACCTGACGCTATTTATAAAATTGCTTGAAACTATTTGCATGCCTCTAATCAACAATATGACATCATCATCACAGCTTGAGAAAACATGCCATGCCTTCCCCCTACACGGGTCTCGACTGGACTTCCCAAAAAACAGGGGAAGTTCACAAACCGGTCCTGGGCAACTGGGGGTTGCGTCTCGGCGCTTCCATGGGACTCCAAAATGAACCGGACATAGTCTGTGGCTTGTTGGATGGTTCCCCGTTCACCCTGGAGAGAATCAGGAAGCATTCTGGAAATGATGACGGCAAGGACTTGAACCTGAGACCATGTAGCCAAATCCTCGCGGACCATGATGATGAATAGTCTCTTCCGGCTTTGGGGCAGCTTGAAGTTCGCCGCACTTAGCAAAATATAGACAAACAAAGGATCAATCGACCAATCAAAGCAAAGCAGCCCTAGTTCAATCTGAACCTTGCAAAATGACTATGACTATGACTATGACTATGAACAACAAGACACAGAAAACATCGATCATCTATCATAGACTGTCAGACTGTTTGACTCGAGTTTGTCGCCTGCCTACATCCAAGCTGCAAAGACAGAAAGAATTCGAGCAAACACGGATAGACGAAGGTGCAGTTAATCGGAATGGAATGGACCCATACTGCCAAAGTCTAAAGTCTATTAATATCTTTCTTGCACCATCTGGACTCCAAGCTATAAACAATTCAAGGCAAGAATCTCGAGTTTGAGCTGCAGCAGGTGGTAGCCTTTGATGAGTTCTAGTCCCACATCTTCACCATTTAGTCGTCCGCGTAACATGTAGTCAATCGGGGCCTGGCAGCAGCCAATGCAAGGAAGTTTCGGAAGTAGCACGAGCCGTGAAGCGGGATATCTTAAATGTCTTTGGTCTCGTTTCATGCTGTTCGATTCATGAACCAGAAGTGTATCCGCGCATCCTGATCCTTGCGTAACCTCATTGTTTTTGTTGGAACATGTTGGAACATCATCTTGAAATCCGAGTCTTTCTTGGACATGCTGTCACACTGTCAGGGGTCGTTCATTGCCAACTGAATCGACGCGGGTTGATTTTTGAATTTAACACGGCTGCATGCAGCTGCAGCTGCATAATATTCATCTCTTGCTGAAGGTGGCGTGGGCTGATGGATCCATCATAAAATTTAATACTTCACTTCCTTGTAGCCTCTAGCCTCTAGCGCCTTGAAACATGGACTGTATCTGCGACTCCTGGTCACAATTTGTTGTTAATAGCAGCCTCCTCCTGGTTCAGCTAACTAAGAAGTTTTCAGCTCTACTGACTGGCTTTACCGGCTTTACTGATTGCACTCCTGACTCCGGCATTAAGCGGATGCACAGTCGGACAGTCCACAGCAATGTCAGATACTTACAGCCTACAGCTGCAGCAAAGTTTACTAGCTGCTTTCTGAATTGACTGCACACGCTTTTGCTGCATGCGGGAGTCGGGAGCATATGGTGGAGACCTTCACTGACGTCTATGGAAGAGCTGCCAAAAGTCTTCGGGCTTCTGTCAAAACTTGACTTGCTGCACAATCACTTCGCGCTTCTAATCGGTGGCATTCCTCTCCTAGGGCACCCCGAACCTGATCAACAAGATTTGAAGTCTCAGCAATGCGAACAAGGCATTCAGAGTGCACCCATGCTGAAGGCCTCAATCGATTCCACATCCACTCAAATCGAACTGCTCCCCGGCTGATGCTACGTTTGCAGCTGTAGCAGGTACTACGGCCAGTTGGAGCGACTGCTCCGACGCCCACCCCCAAATTCTTTGAAAAGAAGGTAGTTCGTCCTGCCGCCTGAGATGCCATCATTTCTTTGGCATCATCCACAAGCTGCACTTCACGGGCTACTGCCTTTGCGGTTTTCTCCTCCCTAGCAACAGTCTCAGAGATGGGCATCATGACTTCCTGCTCAGCCATAGCCGCGGCCCTTGCAGTGGCAGGGGCCATGGCACCGCTACTGCTGCTAGCGCTCGCCGCAACAGGATGGACATTTTCCAGATCCGAAGTCTCCGAATCCGGATCTGTGGTTGTGCAGTCATTGTCAGAGTCACTTTGAGAAAACGAAGAAGATTGATAGCCACTGTCTTTTGCGACCTGCACTTGGCCAAAATCGTGTGGGTTAAGCTTCGAAGTCTTGCTATCTTTCACCTTGTGTTTGATAGTCGACTTGCCCCGACCGCCTTTGCCTTTGCCTTTGGCATTGGCTGCCTTGGGCTTCTTTGGCTGAGCTTGATTTCGTTTCTTTCGATCACACAAGCCGAATGGCAGCTGCTGCATAGGCTTTTTTTTGCCTGCGCTTCCTGACCCAGCACTATTGATCAAGAAAGATTTCACAATGCTAGTTGCATCAATTTGCAATGCGCATCTGTCCACAAAAGCATTGTAGCCCCAAACATGTACCGTGACTCTGACATCGGATGTCAAAGCTTCTGGCCAAGCTTTTAGCATCTGAATAAACAGCTGATGAGTCAAACAAACCTTTGGGACGCCATCGATTGCAGCCAATTGCATGGATGAGTTACAAGCATCAACCTGCAGCAAAGTTTGACATCGGGGCTTTTTCATGACCACGCCAAGGAATGCAAAGTAAGCATCAAAACCAGGGCCACCAGTCAGCTCCAGCAGGGTCCCAGGTGTCAAAGAATTGGCTTTCAGGGTTGCTGCCATCGATCTCACTAAACCTTCGGCTTTCTTGAGAATCACATGGTCTACCGTTTGGCAAGCAAAAAAGGGGCAGGGCTTGTCATGCACCTGGTGCTCTGCAGCCTGCATTTCCGCCACAATTTCATGAGCTTGCAGGGCCTTGTGCAAAGTCTTGCCAAGGAACTCATCAATGGCGGTATCTGTAGCATCAACATCAATGAGGTTGGCTGACAGCACTCCATTACCTCAAAAGTTTCCATGGTGGCAGCATGGAACACACACAGCAAACATCACACAAATCATGAATCATAAAACATAAATTGCAATTTCAGCCTCAGCCCAAAAACAGGTTGATCCAATCAACCAACCAATCACTGCACACAGAGTACACAGAGTATTTTACAGGCGCAAAAGTAGGAGAGGTCTTTGTCAGTAAAGCTTGGCTGGAATCACTGGGAAGAAAGGGATCGAATATTTGATTACAATGGGCCTGGCCAGGGCGATATATATATATATATATAGGTCCCAAGGTTGTATTTGTATAGGCTGTATAGGTGTGGTATGGTATGGGAGAACATGAAACATTGACAATGAATAGGATAAAGCGGTCCGGGTGGGATGGGATTACTGTTTGGCTCAGGATCCATTAGTCACCAACCTTCTGAACCTTCCCAATGCGAAACCAAGCTACTATCACCAAAGTGTGAATCAGTAGTCCAGGCAAGATGCGATTGATAACCGCTTTGACTAAGAGCCAACCGCCTGCAAGAAAGCTTCCCGCAGGCTTTCCGGCCCACCTCGGCCTCCATAGCCTTCACAGATAACTCGGGGGAAACATCCTGATTCTGATCATCTACATCGAAGCCTGGAGGCTGCGACTGTGATTCTTTCTTTGGGCATGCTGCTGCTAGTGGTGTAGACCCCAACCTCTCCCGCAGAATTTGTTGGTGTTCAGCTTCCACATTGTAAGCCTGTTTGGACTCGTCATCCAGCACAGCCCATTGAGCCCCTAGAGCTCGGAGCTGTGCCTTGTACTCAGCCGGATTTAGCTGTTGACCTGCAAGCTTCTCCTTGGTGAAGACATTCCATCCGCAAACACGGCGAAGTTTTTTTTCAGCTGCTTTCCCAATGCGGCTTGCATTCTCTTCTTCTGTGAGTCGAGTCGTGCATGACCTCGAGTGGCTAGCCTCACTTGATAGTTGGCCAGCACCAACCCCATCCGAAAAGATAGAAAAGCTCAGAGGCTCTGCTTGTGTATAGACGCTTCAAAAACACTAGTATACAGTATACATATTAATGACCTGAAATTGATTTTGTTTTGCTATGATTCCGCCTCGGCTCCTACCCTCTCACCCCTCCCATCACAACAACTTTTCTGTAGTTGAACGTTGCTTACAAATGCCAACAACTACAACAACCGCCTTAAACCATCTCAGTTTCCAAGATTTAGTACTGCTGTACTGCTCAGTGGGGCGCACTGCTTGGATGACTCATGCGTTCGCACCAACGCTGCTGCACTATGGCACTCACTACTCGCTACATGATTTACAGCATTAGATGCTGCATAGATGCTGATACGATACGCTGCTTCTGCTGCTGTGAGTCATGAGTCAACAGGGCTCTGAGTCGAGGCTATGACTGGGTATGTGCTTTGTGATTGCTGCCACGTTTTTAAGTTGCGCTGCACTGTGCATTTATTCACTTGACTTATACTACTACTACTACTACTACTACTACTACTACTACTACTACTACTACTACTACTACTACTGATACCTTTGATTAGCTGATGAGCTGGTACAGAAGGGCAGAAGGGGTGCGCACTAGAGACTAGAGACGCCACAGGCACTACACTACAGATTCTACAGATGGTAAACTGGTGCGTGCCATTGCCAGGCCATACTCAAGTGATTCAAACATCAAGAGATCTGGGCCCTGGACAGTGGAAGAAAGACTGCTGTCTGCTTGAGAAGCAACGTTGCGTGATGTATACTGGTTTGATGACTTCACGCCAGTTTGTCGCAGGATGCCTGCCTGCACCCTCCTGGAAGGAAGCGTCTCAGCAGCAGCCCAATCTTGAAGCCAGGAGTGCCTCTTGATAGCTGATTGTAAGAGGGTACTCTCGATGGCTGCCACCTGTCCTTTGATGAACTGGTTGCCTCTGCGGCTGACGCACCATTGCACATTCCCGTTCTTTATTTCAACACTGTCTGAGCTCAAAGGGCAAACAGCTGCAATTGCTGACAGGATGTTCTTCACTTCTAAGAAGACTCTCTCCTGCTCATGCCTTGGCTTGGAGTGTAGCTTGAATGGGAACTGTGCGACAATCTCTGCAGTGAACTCGTAGTCCAAGCATGTGTAGCATTTCTGAGATTTCTCTTGCAACGAATCCCATTTGCAAACAAAATTGTTCAAATCCAGACTCAACCACTGGAAACATGAATACGGCAGGCATTCAAATTCATAGACCATCCTCCGCCAAATGTCGCTGACGCACACCACAACAGATCTGAACAGAAAAGTCAACTTGTCAGGCGTGGGATCAAGCCCCATTTCCATAGCTTGGAGTAGTGATGCATTCAAAAGCGATTTGTAATCAGACATCAACTCCATCCCCAATTTTCCGGACAGGACTCGCTGGAAAGATGCTTGGCTGTTTTCCAGCCACTTTGCATACTCTGGGTGGTCTTCGCCAAGCAAATTGATTTTGCTCAGCAATGCTGTTCTTTTCAAGAAAAAGTTCACTGCATGCTCCATGGGCTGCAAAATGATGTCCATGAGGACTGCACTCTGGTCAAACCCATGCTTTTGCATTTCTTTGCTGACAAGAAGCCGCCTGGCAGAATTCCGCATTGCAAAGTTGGCATCACCATCCAAGAGATCTGACAGGAGAGTTTGCATTTCTCTCTCTGTCAGATTGCCAGACCGCTCATTGTCAGGTTCATTTTCCACAGGCCCTTGGTCGGCCAGCAATGCTTCAATCATTTCTGACACATGCGGAGCATCAGAGGCAGGGTTTGGACTGCTGCTTGCCATGGCTCCCAAAACCCTGGGTAGGATTTGGTGGAAACAAAAGCCGATTTTTATGAACGACGACGCTGGTCCATAGTGCTTAAACCTGTACAGCAGTGGCACAGAATAGCCTTTGCTGAACCATGGCACCACCAATCGAATGCACTTGTTAAGGCTGTCAGCATCACTGGTGCAACACCCAGGCAAGCAAAAATGCTGCAAGATGGGCAATGCTGTATTGCCATTGCAGAAGGCTAGCAACTCCTTCAACTCGTTGGCCACTTGCTTTGAAAAAGTGCAGAAATCTGAGGTCAACCACTCCACCCGCAATTTCCATTGTTGCATTTCTGCTGGAAACTCTTGGACTGCAATTCCTGAGATCATTCTGTCAAATCCAAGAGCCATCAACAATGAAATAAAATTGGGCCCTGCTGTAGCTACAGTTTGAGTTAGAGGCAGGTGCAATACTTCACATCTGGGACTGGAACTCCTGACTACTAGGAGATAATGTCGAGTGATTAAAAAATTTGCGCGTACATTAGCTAGCAATCCCCAGTCACTGTAATAGTAGACACAGTAAATGACAAATTAGTAGCAGCAGTAGCAGAAGAAGGAGGGGTATATATAGCATTAGGACAAGGCAAAGACAAGGAATGTTTAGCGGAAACAGTGCGCGACAAACAATTGAGGTCTGTGACAGCAGTTTGTGGAATGGGTCAGGGGCAAACAATAGGTGGTCCTGGTGAGTAAGTGACGCTAACCGGCAAACCAACGGCACTGTCACTGACTGACTAAGTGACTGAAGCTGACTGGCTAACTGATTGACTGACTCACTGACCGACTAAAATAATAGATCTTGCGCCAATGGCCACAGCAGGCTAATTGCAAAATTTGTGGCAGTAATACTAGTCAGACTAGCCTTGCACTAATCGACTATAAAAACCGACACCGACGACTCTGATAAATGAAATTTAAAACAACTAACTAACATAAATTAAAACAACAAATAACAAACATAAAACACAAACATGAATTAGGTGCCAAACCAGACCAAAGAATCGCTGAAACCCGGAAGGGCCTTGCAAAAGAGAAAGAAGCGAAGAAGCAAATTCCTTTCGATAGCTGTAACTCTCAAACAGGTGCGCAAGGCGCACCAGAGAACTCCAGTACGAAGGAATGCTCAAAACCACCGGACGGCGGATTAAGCTCACCTGGTGCACTTGGCACTTCCACCGGATGGCCATGCGCTTTTGGGCCTCTCCTTTCCCATGCAAAAACGACAGCAAATTTCGTTCTAATTTGAAAGCTTTGTCGTTTGCCAGGAGAGCATCTCCCATCATGAGCTGCGTCTGCCAAGTTGTGTTCGGTGCCAAATTCTTCTTGAGACCTAATCTCACCAACATCTCCCCAGCCCCACCAGCCCCCAGAGTCAAGCATGAAGAATAAGCCAAATGAATAGTCTCACCTTTCTGGGATGGCAAGCAAATCATTGGCGTTGGGACAAACATGGACGAAAGAGGCCATTCACCGGTATCGACGTGAAGGCTTTGGATGGTGTTCATAATGCTGAAAACTGTTGACCTGTCAGTGACATTGGGCCCGCGCATTCTTGTGGACGTGTCGTCAGCAACAACCACATTGATGGCATGCTGTATTTGCTGTTTTTGAAACAGCTGGGTAATCCTGCCAACAATTTGTTTCAGCAAACTGTATGCGCACCTGGCCCGTTCACGACCATTGGTTCTACCTCTATCGTCAGTCGCCCGCGCCAAAAAACTGGATGAAAAGAACTGCTTCTGCAACCGCTGAGCAAAGTTGTCTCGGAATGAGCTCTTGGAACCAAGGATTTCTAGCCCCCGGCTGCTTTCAGCTTGGGCCGCAGCACTGTCACTTTTGTTTGCTTCTGCCTGTTTCACAGCCCTGTTTGCATTGAGCTGCATTCGGGCCTTCTCCGTTCGTTTTCTGCCTTTCTCATACTGGGCATGGCTTTCATGTCCCACATGGCGCGAACCTTTGCCATAGCCATCAGAAAGGCGGTCTAACAATGGCATGGCATTGCACGCTCATCCAGCTGTGTCAGAGCTGTGCTGTATGTTTGTTCACACGTGAAGTGCATTTGAAACTGTTTATGCTTTGGTTGCTGCTGTACTGTATCTGTATGAGTGAGTGTGTGACTCTGCGACTCTGCGGTGGTGACGGCGTGATTGATTATGGGCGCGGTGTGCTTGTGTGATGCGTTTGGCGCGTCTATCTATCTATGTGTGTGTGACGTGTGTGTGTGTGTGTGAGAGCGAGTGCGTGAGTGAATGAACAAATGAACAGCTGAAACATAGTCCTGTCAGTCCATAAGAGAAGTAAGGCGGCATTGGCATTAGTCATTTGTCGCAGTCGGCTCGAGGCTCTAGTTGCAATTATAGGTGAGATACAAGTACATTACATTAGAAGTAGTAGCAGTAGAAGTTCAGTGTTTTCTGAAAAAACGGTAAAAGTGATTGCATCCTGCGTCCTTGTTTATACTTAGGTAACTTAGGTCAGGTCTTAGTTCCTGGTCTCGTTGATGGTGCCACTATCTGAGGGCCCAAACAGCACCAGAAGTGATCTGAAGCCGTCTAGCCCGCATGCAACCCAACTTGCTGTCTGACACGCTGCTTCCCAGCCTCATAGCCCTTCAGGGCTTCATTTTTGGAGAGCTGCTCCTCTGTGAACTTGATGTACACATCTGTCACCTGATGGTTCGTCAGGAGATCCCGCACATGATATGCAACATGCACCCCCACCAAAGGCATGTTAACATTCACCATGCAGTACTACGTGGCATCAGCCGGTTTGCAGTTTAAACATGTTAACAACATACTGTAACATCATACATACTGTACTAAACATCACCGGTGGAGACTCTCTCTCTCTCTTTGCAATTAACTGTTGCCATGCCAGTGCCGTTTCCTTAAATGGGCACAAGCACAGCCTGCAACCTTCTGGCAAGTCCAATATTCAATACGCGGTCTGAGTCTGAATGCTGCCCTCCTTCAGCTTAAGTTAAATGATTCATTTTTTTGAACCAAGAGCTATCAAGAAGACCAACCTTGGCTCGATTCATCCTTTTGTTTTGGGAAACTTTAGCAACGCACCAATGTTCAAATGCACGGCCTACACCAAAGCAAACACAAGGAATGGGCTGAAATGCGAAGGAACAAGACTGGAAAGGAACAAGTCTTAGAAGTTGTTCAAAAAATTGGCAACTCCTGTGATAGCCAGAACTAGAACCATCTTAATGAAAGCGAGTCTCCTCCTCCATCACAACTGCAGCTGGCCGGTGCTTCCCTGGGAAAGAAATTGAAAACGGCTAGGCTACACTGGTAAGGGGGTGTGCATTGCAGTGTGCTCTCCCAGGAAAGAACGCGCTCTGATTATCTCTGAATCTGAGTCCGAACTTGTTTGTGAGCTGAACATCCTTAACTACCACAAAAGCCATCAAGACGCCCTAAAGGATTATGACAATTGCTCCAGACCATACATCTAAACGTCTAGCTTTGATTGATATTATCTTCTTTACAGCCCATATTTCGTACCAATTGTAAAAGACTGACCGACCAGTCAACAAATGCAATTTTTCTGGGCTCCTGGACTCGTGGGTGTTAGTTTAGCCAAACATGGTACTGTGAGGCCACTACAACCCAACAGCAAGTCTGTGTCTTTCGCTGGAATCTGAGCCCAGCAAACGCAGCCAAGCTTCGAACATATCTGCTGCCTTGAGCAAAAACCAGTGCCTTCTCTTCATTGAAGGGGTTGAAGGCTTCGTCATGAACCCTTTTGCCGTTCAAACGGCTAAAGGGCTGACACGGCGGCCCATACATGAAGAGCTCTGACAACGCCTGACCGAAGCGGGGATTTCACTTTATAAAAAGTATGTGGTCAAATGAGTCAACTGTGAATTGTGAGTAAGACACTAGGAACGACTGTGATGAACTCAGACAAGGCCCCAGGTGGCCACCCTAACAGGAACAAAAGTCATCAAAGCTTCCAGTCTAGTCCAGTCCACCCAATTACCAAACAAATTGGTCAGTTGACCCACTGGTTGACCCTATAGTAGGCCCAAGACCAAAGATCAGAAGTCAACAACCAAACAACCGCCAAACCCTGAAGCAAGATTTGCCACAGATCGAGTGCAGAGACAGCAGTGATATCCAGCTTATTGGCCTACCGGCCTACCGGCCTACCTTCTCAATCATATAAATATTGTCACATCATCTCACATGGTGAAAACAGGCCACTACACAACCCTCAAAAAGCTGCCAGAACCGTCCTCACCTGGCCCTCGTTTCTCAACTGGCACTCCATATCGTGAATTTTGCAAAAGCTGCTGCAGTCCAGCTGGTCTTTGAAGTCTGCCACAAGGTGCTGGACTTGGTGGTGACACAGAAGCTACACAACTGAAACCTATATCATATCATATCATGTCATCAGTCATAATATAACTGCAATTGGCAATTCTGGAAACCTCTAGAATGTTTGCAAGGCGCAGGCTTCAACCTATTGAACATCAACGACGGTCAACATCAATATCAAGCCCCAATGGTCAAAATTGTCAAGGCTAGTAGGTGGAACTTTCCATCTCCCAGATTCCCAGTTTCGGTAGCCAAGACTCCACGACCTGGATAGTTTTGCTGGATGAATCGCTGCTTGAACTCACTGATCTCCGAAACCGATGATGTTGTAGACTTGATGCCAGCTGCCAGTTGAAGATCCCGCCTCATATCGACGTCGATGGGCCGATGGGTGTTTCAAAGGTTCAATCTATTCACACCAGTTGCCCACAAATGAAGACTCGGACTCAGACTCAACTACTGACAGCCCTTGTTTGTTCTTCCATCAGCCCTGCAAGACTGCCCTAGCCTAGTCTCTCTCTCTCTCTCTGTGTTTAACGGGTGTTAATGACAAGAAACAAGATGTAAGAGCCAGTAGCAGCCCCTGCACAGGCTTCAGTCGCTTGGATCCTCGCTTGCCAAAAGGCAAAGGAAAGAAAGTGACTGACTGACTGACTGACTCATATAATACAAAGGAAAGCCTTGCAGGCCATTGCAAGCCCACTACAAAACACACACACACACACAGATGCCCCCAAAGTCTCAATGTATTGTAATCTGGGGGTTGCTGGCGCAGGCAAGATTCCACAAATCATGGTGAGGACGCAGCCCCAGCTTCCGAGTGTAGACTTCCGCCCAGTTCAGCCAAAAGGGAACTTCGACTTCAAAGTCACTCTCCCTTGGCCAGTGGAGCCAAGCACATAAAAACTGTTTGATTTTCATGGTTTGGATTCGCACTGCTCCAAACCCTCTGCATATGTTGATAAAGGCCCTCGGATTGAAGTCTCCCAGTCTCCATGCATTACTGTTACAGAGTTTCAGCTATGAGCACAGCATATCATTTGTACAAGCCTGTTACCCTATCACCAATTCTTTGAACATGATAACATTGTCCAATCAGTGTTTGCAAGCACCCCATCAGGCAAGAGTCGTCTCAGACGTAACATCTGGGTAGGCATCCATGGCAACCACAAAGTAAGGATGGCCCGACAGTTCTTGAGCCGCACATTGTACGAAACTGGCTGCTCTGGGTCACTCTGGCCATCCTTTGACCTTTATTTTCAGTGTCTTCGAAGCACAAATGTTTGCACAAAGTTGTAGCTTGCATGTAAGATGGGTCCTGGGCCTGGACTCCAAAATCCTTCGCTGGTAGTTTTGGTAGTTTCTCTATTGCAAAGGCACACTGTGTGTGTGTGTGTTTTCTTGTCTCAGTGACCTTTGGGCATCTCTGGGCAGGCCTTTGGTTTTGAACAGATGTTTAAACAAACATATTCCAAGGAATAATTTGTAGATTTCCAAGGAATCCAAGTGTTTATAGCTTGTTTTTATATATAATATAAATATATAGTTCCCTAGTGTTTACAAATAGTTTCCACATATTTATATATAGTTTCCACATGTTTATATATAGTTTCCACATGTTTATATATAGTTTCTAGCTTCCCACAATAAACATAACTTAAACAGGCCGATGCTGGCCCCAAAGTATAAGGGTTTGCAATGGCGTGTCATCCCCTTCAGGATTCAGCACTGCTGCTAATCCGTGTACCAAGAAAAAAGACTGGTGACGTGACATCCCTCGACCCCTAAGGGGCTGTAGACGCGTTTGGGGTAGAGAAACCGGCACGTGTTCCAAATTCAAAGTGAAGCGACACCGATGATGGGCAATCCTGGGATGTCCTCGCCAGGTGCCGCCGGAAGCCGCAGCTCTTAGCGAATCCCTTCGATTGATGCGACCCGAGTCCTCTGCGGTTTCGGTTCAGCCGGGGGAGAAAGGTGATGTTGCCTCAGGCGACGAGGACGAGAGGCATGAAGCACTTAAAGACCCCGTTTCAAATATGTTAACCGGCTTCAAAAAGAACAGACATACCCGTGAAATACCATGTCCCAGGGATGGTCTAGATCACAAAGCCAGCCTTGTCGGGTCATTGAGCATGACATCCACCGACTGGCACCGACCAACTGCAGATGAACTGTACATAGGAGCCGCACGAGCGCCCAAGGCGCCTTGCGCGCCGGTGAAACCGTTTGGATGTTGGTCGACCGCCGTCGCAGCGTGGCCGTCAAACAGTGTGCGTTTTGCCGCCGGGCCCGCAATGCCATACGCTCCCTGAGTACGAATCATGGGAACGGTGGGTCCCGAATTTGGATCCTGTTTTGTTTTGTAGAAGGTGGGAGGAGGTGGGCTGTTGTATTTGGCAGTGCACTGTGGGTCAAAACCATGATGCCTTGGTTGACCTACCTGGAAGGTCAGGCTACATGGTGTTGAGGCTCCAGGTTTTGACCCGTCCCTATTTGGGCTTGATGTCGGCCGGATAATCACGGCCTTCTTCGTGATCGTTCCAATTGAATATAGTACTCTTGTCCTTGCCAGGAGCAACAGAATCAGCCAGCCAGGCAGGTACTATTGATTCATTGAGGCCAGGCTTGGGACACAAACCATCACAAGAAGTTTGGAGACCTGACAAGCAGACCCTCACCTTGGAGGGTCCATAGATAAACGACCTCCAATCCCCTAAGCCTTCCCCGTTTTGATGAAGCCAGTGCCAGAAGTCAGCAGTTAAGCCACGAGCTCCAGGATCCTAGCACTTGCCCTGGTCGGATCTTCCTTTCTAGAACATGTGCTGCCTCGAAGCCAGAACTTCCGTCTTGACCTTGCTTGACCCCACCAGCTATAGTCATGATATCTCACGATCCACCACGGAGCTACAACGAACTCCGAAAGCCGCGGCGCACTCCGACGTTGCTCCGCATCGCAGCACCGTCCGCGGCGGACAGCTGTCCGCTGAGCCGCCCCGAGGTTGCCGCTCTACACCTCCGTGGCGGTGCGGGCGCCCAGTGGTCACCACCACCGAGCGAGGGGCCATGTTGGGGCGGGGGCCATGCAGTCAACACGCCCGCCACCTGGAGACTGCCATCTTGGCCGAGAAACGGCCAGGGGCGGTTGAAGTCGGGGTCCATGAAAAATCTGATAAAATATGCCGTGGAGTTTCTGGGCGTCGGATGGGGTAGGGGGACGAGGTGGCGAGGCGCGTGGTTCGTGGGATTCGATCTATCCCGAGTCCCTAAATGACTCATTGTACTCCCATCCTACAGCGGGTTCCGACTCATGACAATGAAAGGAGCTTTTTTTTTTGGGTGGGGGGCGCCTGCATGAATCGATGGATGTCTCTGTGGTTCTGGAACCTGCCAAACAAACAACATGCTGAACATCCAGGTGCATCACCTCCATCTCACACCATCCCAACACCACTCCACCGCCGCTGAGACCACCTTTGCGGACTTGCATGATCGTGCGGGACGGATGAAAGCCAAGGGCCCGGGCGGCCTGGGGACAGACACGGTGGCTTCTCGGACCAGCGGTGGTTGACCGGTGGGGTCCAAGTTGTGGTATCCCTAAGAGTCAGGAACTGATGTCATTTTCCTTGGAGATGTGGCTGAAACGTGTGTGCAAAGAATGTCACAGAACTATGTACCCTGAGCTTCATCCTGAAGTTCAAGTTCAATTTATTGTAGAGTGATTTGTTGATGTTTAGAATGATGCTCAAGTTTTATCGGTGCACTCGTGCTCGGTTGATCGTAATGTGTTGCTCGTTGCCCATCTTTGACCATGGCCGCGACCTCCGCTTCACCCATGCTGCCGATTACTGGCACTAATGACACTTCAAAACTGTGGATTGCTGCACGTTTCTCAAGGTTATCTAGCGGCCTAGGGAAAGGGAAATTGAAATGCTACACCTGGCAACATGCTGTCTTTGGCCAACCACGTACTCGTTGACAAAAAACGCCGGCTTTCGTTTTGCAGCTTCTCAGGTCTAATTAGACATCGGGGCCAGCTAAGCTAGAGCAACGCCCGAAACATGTTCCATTTCAGGACCAGCATGAGCCGTAGGGGTGCCCGCTTTATCACAGAAAGATGGCCCAGCCAGCAGACTCCAGCGATCTATATAAGCCATGTGAGTGTGTGAGAGTATGAATGCCAGTTGGAATTGGAAGTTGGAAGATGCCAGTTGAGTATGTGTAGTTTATTTACAGCCTTCGGCATGCCGCCGGCCACCAGCTCGAGCCCGCATTGGCAGGCAGCCTAATGATGCTTATTAACAGTGTTCCACAGTTCTATTTTCGTTCCAAGGCAGGGACAAGAGCACCTCTTCTAGGCTGAAGCAGCTATATAATCCGGCACGTCTCTTTGATTCAACTCGCTTTTTCCTGTTCTCGCCATGGCCTAGTCTGAAGCAACCGGGGCAGGGCAGGCTGTCGAAACAGCCGCGCGGAGAAACAAACCGTAGATTGAGTTGCACATTTGGCTGGGTGAGTTTGTTGATGTTTATTTCAAGGTTGCTTGACCATGAAATGGAACGAATCCGAATCAGAGGTTGTCTATTCTGATCCAGCGATCGACATGTCTCAGTCCAATGGTTGTCTATTCTGATCCAGCGATCGACATGTCTCAGTCCAATCACCTTCGACGTAGAGAGGGAAGGGGGGGAGGGGGGGGGGGGCGTCAGGCTGTCGAAAAATCCGCGCGGAGATACAAACCGTAGGTTGAAGCCAACAATACTAACCAAAACAATCCACAAAACACGCCGGCAGGCCGGCGGATTTTGAATGGCGAGACCACCAACCAAGGGTTTATGATTTATGTTCCCTCTTTCAGGGGGTCGAACTGGGAGGTCTCCCTGTTGCCAGTTTGCTCCACCCAGTTGAGGGGAAAATCATGGAAAACCCTCAGACCACCCGAGGCGTTTGGCCGCTGTCACCCGACTCGTCATGCTCCGCCCCCAGGTGTCATCAGAGATAGCATCTCGTGGCGCATGCCTCAGCTCGGATCGGACAGAAGAAGAGAGTGGGATAGTCCTTCGCTCCGGGGGTGTCCCAAAACATGGCCGAACCGGGTCAAGAACCCCCAGCCAGTTTTTGTTGGTGTGTGTGTTTTGTAAGACGTTTTTTTCAGTTCAGCTGCATTTGGCACCTCCTGCGATTGATCCTGCATTTTGGAGTGCAGGATGATGCAGGATGATGGAGAACCATCCATAACCTATCCCATCAGTGGAGAACACCTGCAATTTTTGGCGAATGGGTTTTCGCACAAATAGTGAACAGGTGGAGAAAGGTTAACCTTCATTTTCGGGTAAACTGAGGGGGTCAGAAAAGGTATTCCATAGGCCTCCCTGTTCGTAACGAAACCAAAATGTAGACTATTTGGCAAAAAGGGAGAGATGTGGACATCCAAAACCTGCACCTCCAACCTGCAACACTACTAGGGGACCAGGAAACAACATGCTGTTGTTTTACGTGCAAAGCCCTATCTGGAAACCCGTCATACAGGGGTCCTTTATTACGCAGTGGTCAGGGCCAGGGGGTCCTTTGGATCAGGGCTCCTGGAAACCTTGATTCCCCGTCATACAGGGGACCTCATACAGCAGATCAGGGGGGGCCCTTATTACTTTGGTATACTTTGGTCCTTTAGTACTTTGGCCTTTATTCTCCGTCATACAGGGGTCATACAGGGGGGGGGCCTCATTACTTGGGTCACTTTGAGCGGATCCCGTGGACCAACACGTCTTCGAACGTCGACCGGTCGAATCCTCAACGCGTCCGGAGATGCGAATGATAAGCCCAACGGGGGTTTGGGCTTGGACGTCTGGGCGTCCGACGACTGGGAGGATGGGTGTGTCATGGCTTTGGCCTATGACCTGTAACGGTTAAGCTGTAACAGTGACCTGTAACAATCATGCATCACAATTCTTGAACAAGGCCTGCAACTGAACCATCATCCACTGTTACTGGGAATAGGATAGATGAGGATAGACCCAAGATGTCCCTCTCTTCGAGTTTGAAGCCCATGTAAGGTAGACTACTGCAGGTGAAGAGTTGCAGCTCCACATCCACCACTTTTGTTGCTTGCTGTTCCACCAGAAAGCAGGTGAACAAAGGAACAAAGGCTCTCCGGACTCCGGGGAGCTGTCGATAACATGGTTTGCTACCGAAACGTCGACTTGTGATACTTCGAAAGAAGGTGATACTAGTATTACCCCTTTTCTGCAGGCATATCTTTGCTCATGTGACCTGCTGTACCAGTGCGGGTACCGTCACCATCGGAGAAGCTCCACGCGGCTCTTCCTCACTACCATGCAACGCCACCAATACTCCACGCTCAGTCTTCAACGAATTGGCACCTTTGAAGCCAGGCCATGCTCCTGTGCGTCGCACTGCCAAACCGGATGTTGTTCTGGCCTTTGCCTGCCGTGTCTGCGGTGATCAGAAAATACCAATGGAAGTGGTGTGCTTTAACACTGAGTGCTGGGTCGCAGCCAGCGCCACATGGCTTCACGGCGTACTGTTGGGTTTGCTTCTCCTATAGCTCTTGGAAATCAAACAAATGATTTCCCTCAGCCAGTGAAACCTGAAGCTTGCCGTGGTCCGGAATTCTGGCTTGTGTGCTGGAATTCAATTCCTCTTGCACGAGTTTCTCTCACCGATGGAATTTCTCTGGCCCTTTACGTACCGCACTCCGTGGGGACTGGGTCCGATGAAATGGCGCAGCGTGGAGCGTTGCTCCGAGGACAGGCGATGACTTAGCTGTTTGCCATAGCCAAAGCGATGGCCTGCCAATTTGCCTGTGGCGCTGGTCGCGTCCTCCTGTGTGGTGTGGCAGCCAACGACAGGTGACAGTGCCACCCCTGCGTGTGATGTAGGCGGAACTCGCTGAGGCAAGGCCATGGTCCCACGAGTCCCACGACTCGCTCGGTTTGGTTTCCTAATGGATAGGAGGACAAAACGGCTTGAACCGTCCTCAGAACCTCCTGATGCCTGCGCTGTCGTTCGAGCAGCCGGGCAGTGTTTTACACTGGCATCAGAACTGTGCACTTCACTGCTGTGCACTTGGAGAAAGACCCCACGGTCAAGAACTTGACATCCCGTCTGAAAGTACAGGGGGCATTGTCGTCCAAAGAGTTGGCCGACGATCTTTGCAAGGAGTCAAAACACCAACTTGCTGACGAAACTTATAGGGAAGCGCAACGCCCGGGTGACAACGATCTGGAGAACCACCAAGGGCTTGCGCATCAAACATGCCCTGAAGGGCCTTTCCCCATGTTACTGTGCGCATGCTGCAAGGGTCGGTTTTGCACCCACTATACAAATTCTTGGTTTCTTCCCCCGCACCCCCTCTCCATTGCCTCCGAACTCCCCCGTGGGGACCAAAAAGAACACATTCCTCCGCCACAACTGTCTCCCCATGCTATTCTCCCAAAACTTCGAAAATGTGCCCAGATGCGTAATCTCGGTTTTTGACCAGACATGTCTTGCAATCCTTTCCCCTAGATCCCCTCTCCACTTCGTGGGAAGTCCCCTGTCGGGAACCCTCCAAAAATCATCCGCCACAGCTTTCCCCCAAGGTATCCTCCCAACGGTCTCCAAGACCCTCTGTGAGACCATGCTGTTGTACATTTGCGCCCATTTTCTAACAGACGTCGCTTCCAACCGTTCCTGTCTACGTGCCCTCCTTGCCGTTGCACCGGGAGTCGTTGGAGACCATTGTTCCGAAGGCGATAGTTCAGCTATGTTCAGCTCCACCAGCCAAGCCGGGTCCGCGGATTTCCCAAGCCGCGGTGAACGCAAAAGGACACTGGCAGAGCAGCAACTATAGATTATTATAGATTCCCCTCCTTACTGCAATAGAGGTCGCAGTTCCTGCGGTTTCATGATCAGGAACCTTTTGTTGTGTAGCCAAAAGAGAGAAATCCTGATGGGCTATGGCACCGCAATTATGTTTGCCTTTATGCCGGAGTCTGCGAGTGTATTAAGAATATCCCGTGTTTGTTCTATTGTTTGTTTGCAGCAGCAGTGAAACACGACGCAAACGACTTTGATATGAAGACCCTGATCCCAACCAGAAATGGCAGAAGAGAGGACTAGACTATGTCCAAGGCTGCATTAATTAGATTTAATTAGCCATAGTGAGTTTCGCCTGAAATACCGCAATACCATAAGAAGCTATACTGGAATCCTTCGTCTAGAACACACCTTCCCATGGCGGTGTTGTTTTCGGGGCGTGTCCGGCTTCCGTCTCAGGAAGAACTCCCGTCGATACTTCTATTGGCGCGTAAAGAGACGCGTTTTGCAGGACCCTGTGTACGGTCCGGCCGGAACCTGTTCCATGGCGGTGGAACCGAGAGGTTTGGGTTGAGCTTTTCTGGTGGGTTCCGTGGGTTCGAAGATGTTCGAAGATGAAATGGCCAGTTGAGAGTTGAAGAGTACTTCTATGATCTTCTATATATATATATATCAAAAATATACCAGTGTGCCAGTGTGTGTATGCAGTTTTTGTATATTTGTTGTATATACGCATTGTGGTTCCTAACATTCTATAGCATGTCAGTGATGTCATCGTCATCAACAGTATCGTGAAGGTATCAGGAGAAGCTCAGTGTCTTCCGACCAGTTCACAGAAATTCTGTCAACCAGTACAGTTTTTCACCCGTGTTGGGCAACACCAGCTGGTTTCTTTGAACTCATCTTTGGGGGTCATGAATGAAGGACCGTCGGAGGTCCGTCGAGTTGACTTGGACAAAAGTCAGCCGCAGGACTACTTGATCAGCCGCCTACAAAAAGTCGATTTGACGCTCAGCCACAAGGACAGCGAGGCAGGGGGGATTTGACACGAGACCGACCTGAACCTTGCCGTGCTTTTTTGCCCATCATGCGCCACAATGCAACGTCAGGTGCATGGGACGTGGGCGACCAAACGATGTTTGACGGTCAAACCATTTTTTGATATTTTTTGACTATGGCGGCGCAATATGATGCCCAATCGACCATGGTTGAGGGATATTTGCCCCGATGGTTGTTGCGGAACACTCTGCAGCCACATGAATGGTCTTCAACATGTAATTATAGGACATGTTTGGACACAAAAATTGGCAACATGTTGACATCATCAGGGATGTCGAATTCATTGCTTTCCTGACCCCTTGACATTGACCCCTTGACCGCTTGCCAGAAAGTGTTTTCTTCCAGGTTTTGGACCAAGCCACAAAGTGGACATGTACGGTGCATGTACGGCCACCAGCTTGAGAGTCCGATGAACTAATTTGCCATGCAAATTCATGCAAATTCACTTTTACCAAGTTAAAGATTTCGTTGGGAAGGGAAGATGCAGACGTGCACCCACAGATTTTGACAGGTTTGCCACCTTTGTTGTGGGTTATCAGCACATGTGGCAGGCCTTGATCAATAAGTGGGCGGCAGATGCCAATGTGGACATCCAGAGCGACATGAAGATGGCGCGGAACGAGCGCGATCCGACACGTGTTTACCAACCTGGTTGGTTCCAAGAGGTAAAACATGGAGACGCATGTCATGTTTAACTGAACAAACAGGGAGACCACATGGAGATGTGAGACCTATGCAGTGACTAGAGGGGGGGTTCTTGATCCATCTGGCACTATTGATCAGAAGTCAACATTCAAGCAATACCCGGACCCTGCAGGGGACTGCCATATTTACCTGCATTAGGGGTGGTTGACAAGGCAAGTTTCAGGGGTCAATGTGGGATAATGTGCGCATGTGTACCAGTCCCAGACAGGTCGTGTTCGTGAGTCAAAACGGAAGTTCTGGGTATAACTGGATGATGGTGAGTAAAGGCCTTCCATTGGCGCATGGTGACTTCCTCTTTGCTTGACTTCTACAGGTAATGGTATAGGCAGGGTGTGTCCCATTACATACCAACATGATCACTATTTCTGTTTCTGAGATGTTGGCCTGCAACCAGGCCCCACCATCCTCCACTGGGATCACGCTGTTTGGGATATGCCGAAGATTTTGGCCATGTTCGAGAGCGATCAGACCGCCCGTCCAGGTCTCCGGGCACCCGAAAAGACCACCTTTGTTGCTGGAAAAGAGTAACTCCCTTTTTTCTGGAGTGATTGAGTATATAACTTGGTGATTGCGTATCATCTTAAAACATCTTAAGAGTAACTTGGTTGAGGACTTGTTTTCAGATGATTGCTGTTTTGTTTATTGTTCTCATCCCAAGCAAACTTTTGCCACAGGATATGCAACTTTTTACAAAGGGGTTTGCGTGGCGCAGACACTTTTGCTTGTGAAACAGGATCATCGGTAGACAGAATGATATAGTATTGCCCATCTTCAGAACAGATTGCCGTAGGTTGAATTGGTTTCTTCCAGGCGGCGTTTAACGATTGGACTTCACAGAATTAAAAAAGAAAAGAACCCCGGTGGCCCATCATGGTTATGTTCTTGTTTTGGGGGACATCTCGAAACATACTATGTGGACTCTTTCTTCAAGAGCCCTCCGATCTAGAGGAATCATGCATTTCCTTCGGATCTCTCAAGCAAGTTCCACGTTGGTATTACTTCTCTTAGAGTTCTCTATCTTAGCACGCACAAGACCACAAGAATCTCCTGTTGATGAATTGTGTCCGGGAACACCAACAATGAATACAAGGCATGTCCAAAAGCCCTAGGATTGATGCAACCCTCGGAGTTCCAGTCTCCGGCACTATATAAGCACATGTTCCCTTCCACCTTTTCTGATAGAGAACGGGTGTGTATTACTATGTAATATTTTTCATACACTACAACCATCTACAATCTACAACCACTCGGCTTTAGTTTTTTCTTTTCATGAGATTTCTGTGTACAACTATGGGTCTGTCCGTTTTTCATACCCACTCCACTCATCACACATCGATGCGGTTATGAAACAATCCATGCAGAGCCCGACCCGACAGGAGTGTTGGAGGTGCTGGAGACACTCCATCCCAGAACCTTCCAACAGGTGGTTTTTGGACACCCCGAATCAGCTCTAAGAGGCTATTTATAGACGCCTGTTGGAAGGTCTTGGTCGATGGCATATTTACATACATTGTCCCCTGAAAGCACCCCAATGTAGATAAATATGCCAGTCCGATGGAGTCTTTGGGTTTGGTTTCAACCCGAAGCATCCTCAGACCCTCACTGCGAGGGGTCGGACCCGACCACTTCGCCACATTGCCGGCGGCCCGAGCCAAACCCTTCCCATTTAAAGGGTTCGGGTTCGGCAAGCCAAGAACGACCCTTGATGAGCCGACCCCTCAACCGCTTCAGCCTCCGGAAGACCCCACCGCTTTGGGTTCCGCCTCTATCGCTTTCGGGTTGATGAACGAATTCCGGTCTCCGGCCTGGTGGGATCTCCATCCAAAACGGATGGACGAATGCAGGTGGCGTGGCTGGAATCGCAGAACGCCAGGGACGCCCAGAATCCCGAGCGCCGCGCTAACCTCCCTCCCAAGGGATGAGAAGTGAAGGTGAGTGAAGAAGGCGCTGCTTCAGAAGCAAACTGTTCAAGTGTGATATTTCGGCAGGTTTTACTCTATAGACCACCTTGTGGTTGGAATTTGTCTTGGTGTCTTGGTGTGTCTTGTGTATATTCAGCTTTTGATGTTGACGTTTCCCGTTGTATCATGCGGCAAATCTCGCCCCACGGCATCAGTTCCCCGCCGGTATAGTGGCAGGCAGCGGGCACGCTGGATTCCGTCGTCCAAGATGTTGGAACTCCACAGAGTTCACTCCACAGAGTTTCCAAGAGTTTGTTCGATGAATACCCAGTGGTTTGGCATCTTCTCACCATTTAGATTCGTCATGAAGCTGTGCTGACTGGTCCCTTTTTCCTCCGGAAGCTGTGCTGGAAGTCGCGAAAGAAAGAACACAGTTACTCTGGTCATCTACACCGGTGTATACCGGTGTCTCCATGTTGGTGGAATTCGATGGAGTAGAGGGATGTCTCCCAGTGAACCAGCAAAAGCAGCGTGAAAGGTCCCACCGGCCGATCTAGGAGACGTACATCTGGCCGACGTGACTGAAGGGTCTTTGGTGTGAATGGTCTCCATGGATCGTTTGGAGAGGTCGAGTCGGATAGGATAGGAGGAGAGTCGCCGGAGAGGGAGGTGGACGCAAGGTCACTTGGATGTCCTGCGTGTCTCCTGCGTGTCGCCGTGTCCTGCTTGGTTCTCCCCGAAATGTCCATGGCACCCGGAACGGACCGTCTCTGGGTCAGGGAGGGTAGAACTCGCTACATGGTGTTGGGGCGCTGAAATGACCCCTCCCCAAATACATAGTCTGTCTTGCTATGTCTTGCTGGCAATCTCAGGCGTTTAGCTGAATCTCCCAGACGATCAAATTCTCTACACGTGGCATGACAGAATCGAATCTGAATTCGCCAGAGGCAGTTCACCCTCTGCTAAGAAACCTCGCCATCCTGGAAACCTGTTGCACTCTGGGCTAGAAGATGAACTCCCTCAGTCGAGGGGTCCAGAATGTCTGGGCATGGGTCGACCATAAACGTGCTGATGATGTTTGATGTTTTCTTGACCCGCAACCCCATACGCTCCTTGAAGTACTCATGGAAGTGGAAAACAATGTGTTTCTAGATGAAAACGGTCATCCAAGGGGCCACGTAACCATGATTCCTTCAGGGAGTTTCCTTTGCGTTCTTGTTTCGTCTATGGTTCAGAGGCGTGTCACATGAAGCGAAAAAGCTCGCCACATCTTCCCCGTTCCCCCGGTTTCGCTCGTCATGGGAAGCTCATCGGTTCGAAGAGGTGGAGGCTCGAGCCGAGTCCATTAGAACGTCTTTCCTGAAGACCCACATCAAGGAGCTTGACAAATGCGCCGAATGTGAGAAGTACCTGACATGAATGAACACAGATCATGCTTGACCGTCCTGAAACTCGTGGCCTCGGTTGTTTTTCAAGGAAGGACGGTTGAACGTTGAATAATTGGAAGAGTCCAATCATCGCATTCATCGCAAGAGATTCCGATCGATCGGTGATGGGTTGATCAGGATGCTAAGTGTTGCTTGGTCAAGATGACCACAGCCTTAGGTCTTTCTTCCTTGAGGTCCTAGCCACCAGTCAGACCAGGACCATCAAGTAGGTATAGAGTTGTGATTTGGAGGTCAAATGTGTAGCAGGAAGGAAGATCACATATATACTATACCCATCTAATATATACTATACTATATATATATATTTGTAAACGAAGGGAGCTGAAGTCAAGAGAGAGAAGGTTCTTTTTTTCTCAGCGGCTCCTTTTGTGTTTTTCACATGGACCTGCTATAACCGGTGGTTGGATGTTGTTGCTTTCCTTTTTTTGCTGGGGGGCTTTTGTCCGCCTGGACGCACCGGTCCGCTCCTTCTAGGAGCTCTTCGAGCAGCTTCCGGCTGCGGAGCGAAGCGGCCTCCTCTCGAGCCTCCAGGCGGTTGACCGGTCCCTCACCGGCGGTCTCGACGGTCTCGGCGGTCGGATTCGGGCGGCACCGGGGTCTGAGCAGCCCCCCCATGTAGCGTTCGCTCGCGGCGGTCAATGATTAAGAAGGGGGGGGCAACGCAGTGAAGATCCGGAGGAGGGGATGTTTGATGATTTTTGCTGGATGGGGATAGTTTTCGAGGGTTTGAAGAAACTATGGTATGGTATAGATGATGGACAAGAAACATTAAGTCTTCTCAGATAGAAGGAGGGTGGGCCAGGTTTGGTCATGTTCATTCATGTTCACTTGTGTTTGCTTTGTGTGATCCTTTCAGCCGGTGTGTTAGCATCCAGCAATCTTCCCCAAACACTCCATTCCATGTATGGCATATTTACCTACTGTGAATCGGGGTGGTTGAAAAGGGTCCATGTAATGTAGGCATACAATATCATACAAGTATTCTGTACTATACATGGAGTGTTTGGGCTCTGATTCAATTCTCCTTTGAGAAGCAACATGGGCTGATGATTTGCTTGATCAGTTGATCTTTGCCACGGACAGTGACCTGGCCACAGTTTCTGTGCGGGTGGTTTTCACTATTTTTCACTGCCAGAAGATGTATGATGAAGATTCAGTCTTTTCACACAGGATCATTGGTGTTCAATTAGTCTTAAATCCGGGATCCACACCCAGACCATCCGCTTTGCAGGGAAAATGAGCGACGGAAACATGCAGGAGATTTGGTCGGAGGCGGAGACAAAAAAAGAGAGAGAGAGAGAGATGTGGTCGCGGTTCAAAAGCTAGACTCTCCATACCCAGACCCTAATGTAGGTATACAGTATGTATATATATACAGGTATCTAACTATTCCACACAGGGATGGCCTGGGATAGGTCACGATTCTTTTCTGGGAATGTATGTGAGGAATACCTTCGACATGTTTTTGACCCACAGTACCAAGGTCAAATACTTCAAAGAATAAGGTGCATTCAAAATACCTCCACCGTTGATTGAGAGACACACCGGTGAGGTGTTCATTGCAGGAGTCTCCGTTTGTTGGTCCCATATTTTGCATCCAAAGAACACTCGGAGGCGGTGGCCCTGAGAGGAATCAATGGGCGGCTTAGTGCATTTTTTCCTCACTCATAGGGTAAACAACTGGGTGGTTGTTGGTTTGGGAGGCGTTGATTGGCTTAGAAGAGGTTTCCACGGGGAACCTTTGGATTGGATAACCATTTGATACAGCGCACGCCGCTCAAAATACATTATTATTTACAGTACAACAATTTCATGCAGCACGCTCCACAAGAGCTTCATTTGCTGCTGCTGCTGCTGCTGCTGCTTCCGGCCTGCTGCTGTTTGTTTGCCGTTGTTTTTCTGTTGCTGGTGCCCCCTGCTGCAATTGCTAGGCTGTTGCAACTGCAGTTGCTGCTTGTTTGCTCCTGGTGGTTTTGCTGCTGCCCTTCTTCATTTTAAATTAGATTTATCGAAATCCATAGTCCAATCCACATACCACTTAGATTTATCGAAATCCATAGTCCAATCCTCATACCACATGGATGAAAAGAAGATTAGATGTCAACTGGGCGGTGGTATCACTCTGTTTCGGTCACCTCTGGTCCCCAAACCAACACCTTTTGACCAAACCTTTTGAGTTGCGGTCAGGGAGACCCCTCCTCCAGCCTTGAGCTCGATGTTCACTTGGTTTCAGACGACAAGACAGAAACAATACAACCACTATGTCACGTGACGGTTTGGAAGGTGTGTTTGAAGTTTTTGCCAATTACATGTGGGTGTTGTTCCATGTTGTTTTTTTTTTCATTTTTTTTCCACCCAAAGGGTCTATGGGGCTCACTAGTCAGGTACCTGGACTGTGACTAGTGCAACCCGGGGGCCATTGGCCACTTGAGGAGACCCCGGGGGCCTTGGACATTTTGGGCCGAGGGCCCGGCAAGGTTCTGGGCCCATCTGACATCCCGCTCATTCATGATCGTTGATCCCAAAAAGAATCTTTAGATCAAAGGATTCCAACTTGAACCGGTGCCTGTGGATGGTGCCCAAAGAGGAAAGTAGGATAAAGTATGTGTTTGATGAATCATCATGTTGTATCGGGACTCCACTGGACTTATATTATAATGAGAGGAGCATTCTTGGCACGCTGCTGGTAAGCCCTGTAATGTATGACTTTACACTCATCACTTGGCAGATCTTGGCAGCATCTCGCTTCTTTTGACAGCATGGCCAAGCTTGCTGCCATGCAAGATGCCCTTTCGCGTGCCCTTGCCACGGCCTCGTCCAGGCAGGACCATGCTTGGCAAGGGTTGGGACGACAAAGCAATCAAAACATGTTCCACATGTCATGGTGTGCCATGGCATGACATATCAAATTCAACAACAACCTGTGAGATTGGGTGCATATGCATTCCAAAAAGAGAGGAACTGCTTGTTTGCACGGCCGCACAGCCATTTTTGTTTGTTGGGGCCTCCGACGACGCTTCGTGTTACGCCATGTCTTACTTGGAAGGGAAGGAAGATCAAGCTCTGGGTGCCTTGCTTGCTCTTCCACACATCACTTCTATAGTATAGACGTGAAGAGGATGTTGGCATGTACAATCATATCATTAGAACGAGAAACAATCATGCACCATGCATGGCCAATGCTTTCTATATAAGGTGTCATCAAAGTGCACTTGCCGAGCAGTGCATTCCTCCAGTGCGCTGATTCCAACAGCAGCCACAACACTCTTTTTGAAGGCGTTGACCCTCGGCATGTTAAATTACCAGAACTGAAGGAGTACCTTGACCTCATCGTTGTGTTCTTTGAGCTCTCTCCGGAAGGCCGTTCCCTGTTGTGTGATGCACGCCTTTCATGAATATGCAAGAGTACATCTCGCGGTATATAGATTATCCTTGTATTTGCATGCACAAGGTGAGCATACCATTGGCTTCTTAGCCAGTGTTTTCTCGAAGCTTGATGCAGAGTCTGAGTTCAATTTGTCCAAGCGTGCGACGAAGAAGGACCGTCACCGCTGGTGTGTGGATGAGGCCTGTGTTGAGTTGTTTGAAGCAAGAATGCACACACACATGTAATGTAAGCGTCAATGTATTGCATATAGCAGCTATAATTATATATATATATAAATATATGTTTGTTTAGTCCTGATTGGTTTGTTAATGTCTGCCAGTATTGCTTGCTAGGCATACAACTTGTATGCTTTGCTCAGCTCTGCACGTCGTTACTGGCGAAAAGCGGTGTCACGTGGGACAGGTGGTGAGGCAGGATGTTTTTGAGTATGTGGATGAGTGACAGATTCGACTAGCACATGATTGGATGCAAATTTAATCAAATCTATACAAAATGACCTGGTGCAAGTGCAGGTTGCACAGAAGCTTATCTCTGTGATGAGACGAAACATGCGCAAAACGAGAACGTACAAGAAGAAGGTGCAATGCGTTCCTGATGATGCATGCGATGATTTAAGCATTTTGTATGTTTACCATCCAGCAGGCACCTTTGACCTGTACATGATGTGAGTGAATATTGTTTGATCGATGAGTTCTTTTATGTTGAAGGGGGTTCCTTTTTCTCCGCGGTCTAAGGTATTGTTGTGTCTGCTGACTTCGTCAATGTCAAAGATGAAGTTCTTCCTGACCAGCCTGTGGAGCGTGTGACAGACCTGCTGGCTATGCCGCCTGCCTTTGATGATCTCCACGATACTCAACCTCATTGGCCACACTCTGACATTGATCTAGAGGAAAGTGTGCAGGTGATAGAGGATGATGATTGTGACGCTAACGCTGCTACGGACTTGCAGCGCGACACAGAATGTGACTTGGAGCCTGATGTCATCTTCATTGGTGGCACAGCGATCTTCGGCATGGTTGCTTCGCACAAAGGCAATCCTCACAGTTCTGTCAATCCTGTGATTCAGAATGTGCCAGGGCCAGAATGTCAGGACGGTGATGGCCTCACTCTTGCAGCACCAACCTTGATTGATGAAGAGCCACAGGAGCCACTTGTGGATGAGTCAGTGGCCATGGTCAATTCGGGTGCTTCCGATGTGGAGGTTGTTGAGGGTGACAATCCTGACACTGGTCTTGTGGTGGGAGACACTAAGAGTGCAGAAGTGGTGGAGAAACAGGTGTCGGAGATGGGTCACACTGTGGCCAATGCTGGTGGCGACTTGGTTGAGGAGAGCAAGTCCAAGACTGCCGATTCTGAACGGAAGGACTGACTCCATTGTTGCCTTACGATGTGCAAACTCTTGTCAGCCATATTACGCAAGTTTTGTAATGGTTTGTCTAGTGTGCATGCACGGTTCTTGTCAGGAAGTACCAACGCCTTGCCGTTCCAACACGGTCTTGCCACCAGTGTCTTGACTTGCCAAGAGATTGACAATATTTGCGCCATGTGTTGAATGTTGTCTGCATTCTGCATGAACAGTCTGACGCAAACCCTTTAGTAGATGAGATGCAAGCCATTTAATAGATGCATATCGAAGCTTTTGTTCTTTTGCAGGCAGAGATTCTTTCAGAGCCTGCTGGTGAACACCCTGATGCCTTTGCTGTCCGCATGTACAAGGAGCTTCAGGATGAGGAGCCTCCAACATTTGCCATGCAAGGCAAGCCACGTGGCAGGAAGCCCAAGGCCAAAGCCAAGGCGGCTGCCAAAGCCAAGGCGGCTGCTGTGAAGCCAAAGTCGAAAGCACGGGGACGACCAAAGAAGGCAGATGCCAAGAAGCAAGGGAAGCGTACAGCTGAGCCAATCTTCTACGATGATCATGACCCGGTGGAGGACTGGGAGAACTGGGAAATGGATTATCCCATTGGAAATGATCAAGTGGAGGACTGGGGTGAGGAGTGGGCTGAGGATTGGGCCGAGGATGAGGAGCCTCGCCCCAAACGTTCGCGGGACTCCAAGCGCAAGCGTTCCAAGGGGAAGGGTTCGAAGGGCAAGCGTTCCAAGGGCAAGCGCTCCAGGCGCACTGATGATGCTGCGCCCCGTGTCAACTTCGTGGATGATGTTGGGGCCGAGGGTGATGATTTGGAGGACAATGCATCGATCCTTCCGAGTGAGCCGGGCTCACCTCATGATATTCCTGGCAACCGCCGCAGGAAGGCTGATCCCATCTTCCCGGAGGAGTTGGAGGTTGAGGGAAACCTTTCGACTTGGCCTAACTGTTGTCCTGAGGGGTTCATGTTTCCTCCAGCTTGGGTGACATCCAACAATGTGTACACTAACATGTACAGACGTGCCAAGGCATCTGGACACCCACCAGAAGTTGTGAAGTCAATGGCACGAGAGGCACGTAAGCAGTTTGGCAATCATGGAAGTGTTCCCATCAGGATGGTGAGGAACGTGCATCTTCGTCGGGGGTGGCAAACTGGCAGTGATAATTGGATCAACTGGCCAGGTTGCAGTTTGAACACCCTTGATGTTTCCCACGTGAAATCATGTGGGCCTGTCAGGTTAGAGTTCTTAAGACTTTGTCCTCCAAGGCTGACCTTCTGCAAGCACACAAAGAGATGTTGCTACCACATTGTTTTGTTTTTTGTTGAAGGACGGCATTTTTGTTGTCATAGCTGGACCTGGATCCAATGACATTTGTTGGGTGCGCAGGATGTTCAGTGCATCGTAGTACCAGGTGCTGGGGTAAAGCACCTGCTTTTGTTCAACTAGCTTGTAAATGCACAAGAGATTGGCACGTGGATAGAAAGGTCAGGAACACCGATGGACATGATATCAAGTTTGGTTTTTGCAATGACGTGCAATCCATTTTTTCAAGTGCATGCTCTCGCTTTCAAACACATGCAGCCTAGCTTGCAAGAATTGGAATACAGTGTGGCCAGGAACTTGAAACAGTTTGCAACTCTTTGTCGTGCACTGCAGTCTTTTTGTGTTGGCACGGGTCTGGGTCGGTTGCTGCTTGTTGGAGTCATGGCAAAGGGTGCAAAGCTTCCTCAGATGCTTGGGCATGAAAATAAAGCCATGTGCAGGGGCATTGTGCTTGAGTATGCAGTGCAATACACCTTTCACTATACCTTTTTGGTGGGGACATCTGACCAGGAAGAGCCCGCGCTATTTTCTGAAGAAGCACTTTCCGGCCAAACTCCCCCATGGCAAGGAACAACCTGGTTGTCTACCAGTTCGACTCTTTCGCATCATGGCTACCCTGGCACTAGTTGCTGGCCAGAATTGTGCAGTACATTGTTGCAACATTCCTCAGCTGTGCACTTCACATGATCCATGGTCATTGTAGTTTTTGGAGTATGCACGTACAAGGCTTTTCCTGCTCTGTCGGAACCAAAGTTTCATGCAGTTGATGCATTTGCTGGGAAATGCAGTGTGGCTTTGGGCTTCAAACAGTATGGCTACAAGTCTTGTGCACATGACATTCTACTGTCTCCAGATGATGAATCATGTTTGCATATATGTGCATGCATGGTGATTGCGGGGTGCAGTCTTTTTCACGCTATCTATTTATCTATATCTAGCTATCTATCTATATATCTATATATCTATCTATTTGCGAGTGCTTTTTTGCGTGTGATGTGCCCAAATGAGGACATATTAGAGCCCAAGGGCTTTGTGCGGCATTTGATGTCTGTAATCCAGATGATTGTGACCCCCGTTTGGCTGTGAAAGCCAAGCCATCACTGGGGGGTCTGAATGCGCAAATCCCACTACCTTCCACAGCCTTCCCAATTGCTCTCAACCATGGACCCATGACCAGCCCTCCACCCAAGGCACCTGCGGAAGCCAGACCCTTGCCCACACCAATGCCAGTGAGCCTAACCTCTGATCCAAGCGATGCACTTGCAGCAACCCACCCGCAGCCAAAAGATCCAGTTCCTGGTGCTTTGACTGTCTCGCCCAAACACTTGACACACAAGCCAAAACCGACTTCCAAGCAAGAGCAAGTGTCAACTGAAGAGGCTATGTGCGCTCTTTTGATCTATCGTCAGCAAAAGGGCATTGTGACCCCTCCAGGCCCACCGCCATCAAATGCTGACGAATTGACACCAGAAGAACTTGTGTTCGAACGTCTCTTGCATAGCACACACATCGCAAAGGAGGACATGACCACGGCCTTGGTCGACAAGATTTACCAACGGGGCACGACAGAGGAATGGTCTGACATTTGGGAAGACATTTACGCGGATGACCAGCCGTCGCAGCATGCATATGTACCTACCCCTACCCGAGCCAAGCGTGTGCCAAAGAAGGTTGACGCTGATCCCCCCACACCTTCAACGAAGGCTCCAAGCCCATCATCTGTTCTTGAGATCATTGATTTGGAGTCTCAGGCTACGGAACCGGTACCTTCCCCCAAAGCAGCCATTCCAGCGGAAGCCCCAGCAGCAGCCAATAGCCTTGGCAATTCCATGGACGCAGCAGCTACAGGGAGTCCCAAAACCAATGCACTTGTAGCTGCAAAAGCAAGTCCGCCTACCAGCACACATGCAACCCAGCAGGCCAACGTTGTCCCACCTGTCGCAAGCCCAGAGACAGAACGTGAGACTGCACCAGTGACCCGGCGTGTTACTTGGGCTATGGACAACAAAACCTTGCCGGAGCAAACCCTGCCCAACCCAACCCTGCCTGCACGCAGAGACATTCCAAAGCAGGAAGTGGCTAATGAGTCAGAAGCACCAGCAATTGCTATTGCAGAAGGAGCCACTTAATTTAACCGCGCATATAGCTATAGGACATTGTGTGCATGTTCATATTGTTTTCTTCGCACATACACGCGCACATGGTGGGAGGTGTGACTCAGGCCACGCCTTAGGAGTATGATGGGTATGACCAGCGTCAAGCCCTTTTTGCAAAATTCAAGAGGCTGGGTTTCCATATGCTCTAAGTTTCCAAGTATGACACATACATGTACATGCATGTTTGGTCGGCATGGTATGCCAGGCAAGTGGTTGGTGATGCTGCAGGCATTAATGTTCCAGCTAGCCTGAGAAATGCTTGGACCGACGCATGTGCATCTAGAAGCAAGAAGGCAAAGACTTATCTCTTCCAGTCATGGATCCGGGCTGGAGGTGATTGGAACATGCAACTTGCATGACAAAGGCAATACAAAAGCTACACAAATCAGTTTTGTTTGTTGGATTGTTTGGGTGTTGTATCGTTTCCTGCAAATTAAGGATGCATGTTGAAGTGAAACGTACACAGAGGGATCGAGAACTTGGCCGGCGCAAAGAGGGTCCTAAACTGAGCGTGCACTAAAACACAGCTTAAGGGGGTTTGTCACTGCTTTTACTTTGTCCCAACCTCTTGGTTTCAAAAAAGTAATTCATTGAGGCTGGAGGAGCAAAGATCAGCTGTTGAAGATGTACAATGGCAACTATGAAGCTGTTGCTTCAATCATTCGTCGCAAAACTGCACTCGGGTTGGTTCAGGATCACCCTGATGCTCCAGGTGACGAATCCATGAAATTATATTTCGTGCCTGGGACCAACTAGACTGCTGCTACTTGTCTACAATTTTGTTTTATACACGTACATATGCAAACCCTAGGTGATACAGTATATGTGTCAAACTATGTGTGTTTGATCTTGTAGGTGCTGCTGGATATTTGCAACGTGCACGAGAAAGAACCAGAGGATGCCATGACAGTCTCAGGTGATTTCAATATCCAACCTGGTTCTGAGGTGCGCGTTCTAAGTGAACTCATGTACATGCATACGCATATGGGATGTACAGAATTTAGTACGTGTCTGGAGTCTAACTAAAATGCGTGGCATCGTCAGGCAGCGACCGACTTTGCAGGGGGGAGCGTTCTCGATGGTCTGATGGCAGAACTTGGGCCTTCTTCCATGTTTCCTGCAGCCGCTGCATCAACTGCAGCGCCGGCCAAACCAGGTACTGTTGCCGGTGCCCCCGGTAGTGCTCCAGGTAGTGCTCCAGGTAGCGTTCCCGGTATTCTGAGGGTTCCAGCCGCAGCTGGAGAGAGCAGGGGAGACGGGAAGAGAGAGGATTCGACCAGAAGAAGGGAAGAGAAGCCGAACAAAGAAAAGAAACAAAAGGACAAGTGAACTGGCTGCAACTTACAGAGTCAATTTCAGCACACTGTAGGTGTACGCAACAGTGATGCAATTGTGTATCATGTTTCCTTTGTTTGCGTAGTTTCTGTGCAAGGTCCATGCCTTCACACCCAATTGATGCTTGTGAGTGGTTGCTCCCGAAGCTTACGGCGGCACTGACTGAAAGCAAGATTTTGCCGATTCGATTGCAGCACTTGAAGCATCAGGATGTTTTGAGAAGCTTGGTTTCTGCCAAGCTTCTGAGTGTGTCTCTGCAAGAAGTTGTGTGAGAGCATGTAAGCTTGGGAAAACATGCCAGTATACTGCAAAAAATCAGGAAAAACCCTCGCTTCTCACTCTGGCGAACTGGAAGCTTCATACCACCAAGTTCTTGTCCACTCCAAACAGGATACTCTGGTTGTTGGTCTATTTGGAGTGCACGCTGTACGCATGATGCTGTATGATAATACTCTGTGTATGTGTGTCAAAACATGTCACTATGTTGCATGTGTGCAGGAGAAAGCAGTCATGGCCGACCTGACGTCAACTGAAGCTGCCAAGAATTTGGCCCTAACCAGGTTGCAGATGTATCATGAGGATGCAACTTGTGCCTTGCAGGTGTTGAAACCTGCACCAAAGGAAAAGGCATCGAAGAACAAGGGCAAGGGTAGTAAAGATGCTGATGCCGAGAAAACAGGCTAAGCTTCCCATCTATACCCTTAATTCCAATTCACCCGCGGGTCACGCATTTTCCTGACCATTGGTGCCGCAGCTTTTGTTTGTGAACTTTAGCTTAAGTCCAATATCCTGTGAAAAGTGTGCATCTTTATTCTGCAAGTACTTTGCAATCTCTATGTTGAGGCACATGTGATACAATTCGGGGTGCAAGCATGTTGGTCGTTCCAATATGCTGGCCAAAATGGCCATGCAATGGGGTGACTTGATGCTGCGAGAAATTGGATGCAAAAGCAATGAATTGGTCCAATGAAAAGGTTCCTATAAAATCATTGTTTGGATCAATCGTAGGCTTGACTTGGCTAGCAAGCTGTGTATTTTCAATGCATGAAGTGTTTCCTCCACACTGCATCCATTAAATCCATCCCATTCCATCCCATCCAATCCCACTCCATCAGCTCAAGGATTACCATAACCTCCTGGAACCACTAGAACCTCACCAGAAAGATGTCGAGATTATACACCAAACCATTGTCATGGAACCAACAGTTGGAGACACCATGAGACACCCTCATTTCTGAAACTCGTACTAGTGTCCATATATATACTGCAAGATTGTTTGCCGGCAGGTGTTGATGGCACCTCTTGTCGCGGTGGCGAGCATGCGAGCTCTTCATCTAGACCATCGCAACATGTACTGCATCCTGATCCCTTGCAGGTATCAGGAGTTGTTAACAAACCCTGTCTTTGGGGGTCCACTGTTTGGAAAAGGTCAACTGCCCGGGACCAAATCACACACACACAGTGCCCCCTGTAAGGTGCATAGGCCAGTTGCTCCAGGAGCATCAGCTGATCTCAATGTTCGGCCAGCGTCGGCTACCTTGGAGAAGCCAGAAGGCCCTTCCGATGACTTCACTTCAATCCTACTGGATGACTTTACCTCGGGGAAGTGTGGAGCCATCAAGGCAACTGGGATTGAACCTATGGCTAAGTCTTGCTAGTGATTGAACTTGCTAGACATGTCCAACCTAGATCACCCGCTGGATCCCGCTGGTAGTCTTGTAGGGGTGATGGAGGTTGCAATATAGGGTGTGCAGGATGTCGTCCATGGACACATAGTGTTTCCCATGACAAAGTCTGGCCATGAATGGGGCATCAAAGGTACAGCAGCTGGCTGCTGCTGCCTTGAAGATGTGCAGAACTTTTGGAGGGCGTGTACCCCACAATGACTTGATTTGCCGATTGTCTCGTATTGCTTCCATGGGCCAGCACCCGTCGAATGCAGAACGAGATCTTCACGTTCTTTTGAAGAAGGAGGTGCGACAAGTGGAACCTGAGGAAGTTGATGTCCGGATGCGGGACCATAAGAATGCACGGGTTATATGGGCCAAGGTACCAGTCATAATGCCTGATCAGCTTGCGCGCGCCATATGGCAGCTTGGAAGAGATGTGTTCCACTGGTTCTTCATGGACAAAATGAGCCGTGATGACTGCAAAGCTTTTTGGGACCATGTCTATCACACCTCTGATTGGTACAGGTCCCATCCGTCATCTGGACGCGACCGTGGTGGACAAATCCCCCTGAGTTTCTATGGGGACGAGGTGGCTTGCTACAAAAACACTGAAGTCTCTCAAGTAGTGGTGTTAGCCTGGTGCTCGGACTTTTGCTACAACCGATCCCCGTTCACAAGATATATGTTGCTGACGACCTACGCTGAGTAGGCAGCTTCAGACCATACCTATGATGATATCATGACTGCAGTCTCTGCAAGTGTGACTCGTCTGGTTGATGGCTCAGTAAACTACCCATGGTCAGGGTTATACAACTTCATGTTCAGCTCGAATCAAGGTGACTTGAAATTTCTTCTGCAAAAGCATCACGTTCACCCCTACAACAGCAACAGGTTTTGTTCATGGTGCCTATGCACCAAAAAGGATCCAAGCGGCAATGTCAGCATGACTCTTGGAGACATGCGCGAGCAAGCTGACCACATCAGCACTGGCATTTCTCACGAGGAGTACATGAGGGACACACCCCAAGCTGAAAGATATTGAGTTGCATGAAGTAGCAACACTTTAGATGGTTTCCCATAGTCAACTATTCATTGAAACTTTAGTTTATATAAGACTATGTGTCCGTGATAAGTAGACCTCACTAAGGATCTGTCACCTTTGCCATTCCAGGAGCACATCTACACAGATTCCTGCATGACGTGTGCCATGGCCAACTCTTAGGAACAGGACGAGCTTTGAATGGATGCATGGCATATAGTTTCAAAACAGTTTCTCTTTTGATCGTCTCTTCAATCTTTCAAAAGCCTATCTGTAAAGAAACGCTTATCCTTTTGAGGCTCCAAACACTTCCCAGGTCGTCACCATCACGTCATGTTCCCCCTATGCATAGCTATTGTTTGTCTGTAGTTTCTTGCAGCCGGCTGTGATAAAGCCATTTCAGGATCCATTCTGGCATATTTGGCAGAGGGTGGAGCGTTTGGTGACTTTGGTCGTGGACGCTATCCATTTTTGTTGCAAGGTCGTCTGAATGCTGCCTTCAAACGTTTCAATGAGTGGAAGCGTGAGAATCACATTCCGACAACGCAGGCAAGATTTACATGCGCGAGGTTAAACAGAAAGGGCCGAGGAGACTATCCTGCATTACAGTCCAAAGCTGTTGCCGGCAAGCGATTATCATTTTGGCTGGCTGAGGAGGCTTTGGCACACAGCCTGAAGCCAAGTGCCACAGAGCTTGACAAATTGGTGAGTCTTTGCGCCAGTTCTTATGTTGATCTTCTGCGAATGCTTAGTGAGTTTCCTTTTCTTCTTTCAGAAGACCAAGCCGGTCGTCTTTTCACAGCAGGGCACCGCCATCTATTGTGCTACACATCTTTGCGGAACAAGTCGGCAATGACCCGCAGCAATTGCAATCGCTCCATGTGGCCACTGCTTCCCAAGCATCATTACATGTTGCATATGATCCTTGTGACACGCTCTTCCCGTGTGAACCCCCGAAATTACACACTTCTGTGTGCCGAGGGGTTTGTCGGACACATTGGCAGAATGGCTAGATTGACACACAGGTCGTCCGTGAGCCGCCGAGTGATCCAGAAGTACAAGTTCAAGTTCCAGGTTGAGTTGAAGAAAGAACTGCTTAAGCGTTCACGCCAGTGAAAACAAGGGTGTGTCCTGGTGAGGGGTCAGGGGTCTCATGGTGAGAGGTCACAACTTGGCTGGGCCCTCAGTTTTTCAAGTGATGGTGCAAATTATATAGCGACGACCCGAGAAGTGTTTGGAGCCTTTGGGCACTGGAAATAGTTATCCCCTGGATTCCCCCGGTATTTTTGGGTCGCGATCCCCCAACATCCCCCCAACCACGCAGCTGTCAGGGCTGCGCGAAAGTCGTGGCCTTGAGCTGAGCAGCGGATTGCGATGCGAAGCACACCGGGGCATGTGGAGTGGGAGGCCTTGGTTGAGCCAACACGGATTTGAAGTGCAAACTTTCTTAATCAACTTATGTTATGAATTGACACCATTTTGCAATATGTTTTTGCAACCTGTTCACAGTTTGTTGTTCAGGTTGTTAGGCCGCGCCTGTGCTAAACGCTTCAAGAACGACACCCCCACAGCCAGCTTTCTTCGGGCCTTGCTGCCCCTTGAGAGGCGCCCAAAGAGAGGCGCCAAAAGCCCAGACCACCGGCCCCAAGTTTTCCGCCCAAAAGCAGACCTCCCTCGAAGGAGTTCTCTGCCTAACTTGGGTTATCTGGCAGCGTCGATCAAAGGGTCGAGCACTTCTGGCCAGGTCCCGCGGTGCGTCCAGCGCCAAACAGTCTTCAGTCTTCGGTTTTCAGCGCTAGAACAAGAACGGCAGCGTCAGATGGATCGGATGGGTCGGAGTATTGCGGGTGGACTGGAAGTTGATTCAGGTGGACCGGAGGCATGGGGAGGTGTTTGATGAGGTGAGCGCACCTTGAAAAACCAGGTTGCTTTAGGTGATTTTTACATTGGTAGCTCCAGGAATTGGGAATCTTGGGATGTCATGGATGGACTTTTTGTTATAGACCAAGGTGCACCTCTTCTGCATGAAGCCTGCTGTGTGGTTTTAACAGGTATCAGTTCACAGAAAAGTTGCACTTGGACCGCCGGCAAATCTGAATGTCACCACGTTTTGTCTGGACCATTTGTGGGTTCAGGTACCCTACTGTGTATCACAGTGTATCACATGCAGAGCAGCATGGATCCCTTTTGGCTTTGTAAAACTTCCAATTCCCAGACGCTCCATGGGACTGCCATAGGACTGCCGATCAGTTGGGGTGGTGCCAGGGGGGTCTGTCTGGGGCGGCAGTCCGTCCTGGCAGTCCCAGACAGGTCGTGTTTGGGATCGACGCGTCGGACACGGCTCAACCTCCACTCCGTTCCTCACATCCCTCACACCCTCGCCCATTCGCTGGCTTGATCCGGAGGTCCACGGTCAACGGTACCTCCGACCGTCACGGATCGTCCAGACATGAACACGTTTCTTTTGGGGTCGAAGTTATGTCCAGACATTGATCCCTTTCAATTGACCACAGACAGGTATGAGGTGGTGTTTTGGGAATGGTGTAACATGACCCCTGGCAAGACCCATTGTCCTCTACAAGCATGGGATGAACGTCGCTTCCATGTTGGAGGGGGCAAATCCATTGGTTGGGAGTTCAGAGGTCGCCGTTTAAATACTGAACTGGACGTCCAGCTGCAATGGAACCGGAACCGGAGTCCAGCGTCCGAGTTGTTTCCTGATTTGGTTAAGACCACAAGGGCCTGTAAGGACCAATGACCATATTCACATTTAAAGCGCATGTTTTGTCCATCATGTCCCTGTTTTCAAGAGTGATTACCAACGAGCTGGTTGGTTGTGGCATGGGTAATTTAGATATGTGCTCCATTGTCCCTTTCAACGCAAATCAGGTAAGACTATGATCAGTCGAACACGGGACTGCCTGTACTCTGTGCGGAAGCCACACATCCAACTGCCCGTACTCAAAATGATGACGGTGTTCATAATCATTCCTCACTGGAACATCGATTACGTTGGCACATACTGGGAAACTTGCAAACAGTAGGGAGTGTCCATTTGCCACCTAACCTAGCTTTCGCTGGAAGTAGGGTCATAGTTTACGTTCCAGTTCCGCCAAGCGGAAGGTCAGGGCTTTTCACCCGTCGTTTCGAAAGACCTTCGACGACACGGCAGCCGTTTCACCCTCGGAAGCAAAGAACTGTATACTGGACACCACTGGACGGTTTCGTCCGGAATTTGTGCGGTGTGTCAAAACTCTTTGCAAAGGACAGTTCTTTTTTTACTGGTCTATCTAGCACAGAAAGATCTCAGCAAGACAAGACCTGCTGGCCTCTCCACGTGCACTTCCAAGACAACCACTTCATGACAAAGCTGGATGTGTTCGATCTTGGGAATTCTTCAGCATTGTTTTAAGCTGAAAATAGCTGAACCCCACATCGCCCCCATTTAACCACCTGTTTCCACCTACGTCATATACATCACCTTTCACGGCATGTTTTAAGCTGAACGCTCATTCAACCACATCTTCCGCTTCCCAACTAAAGCAGGGTACCTATACCATATATCTACCATATCCACCATATCACCCACGAACCCCTTCGTTCTCCGTTCTTGCCCGTCTCCCAATGGCCCGTCCGGCGGACCGAGCCGGTCGCCGGGCCGATGGCGTCCGCACCGAGCGCTGGGATGAGATGCAACGGCGCCTGGCGCGGAAAGCGGGGCAGGCGCAGCCGGGTCGGGTCGGACGACGCAAACGGCGGCGGAGCAGCTGAGGGGGGGAGGAACAGCCGGTGGACATGGTGGACATGGTGGTTGGTCAAGGAATGTCATGGTGTTAGGGGGGCGTGGTTAAGTGGTGATGTTGGACGAAATAGGGAGTCACGCAGCAGTCAAGGACAGGATCAAGACACAAAGGGGTTTGTATCGGGTCCTCGAGAATAGGGAGACCCTTGGAAGAAGGAATAATGAACATAGACCACAATCCATTGGTGGGCTCAAGTATCAAGACTTGCTGATCAGTTGGCTTTGCTTCTGGCGCATCCGAATGTCGCCATGTCGTGGCACGTTGAGCCAGAACTGCTTCGCAGGGTTCTTCTCCTTGTGGTCATCGTGTTGCGGCCTTTGGAAGGGTATTTCTTTCACCTCACAAGTGTTTTCGCCGGAAGTTGCTGATTCTTGGTTTGCTGGCCGCCTTGAACATGCTGGTCACAAGATTAACCTGGATGTGCCTGCCCTGAAGAGATTGCTGTGCCCGGAGCTGCATCTTTGTTTGGCCGGGACACTATCCAATGGGAGCAAGCCATCCACATGGGGATCGATTACAGGCGTCCGGGGGCAGGCGTTGGAGTCGCTGCTCCATGTAAAAGAAGACGCTTTGCGTGCGAAAATGGCTGCAGGTTGGTTTGAAAAAATGGTTGGCAAACAGTAGGATCTGCTGGCTGAGCTGGTGCTTTGGGTCGGGCCGTGTCAGAACCTGTGGAGCTGCCGCTGGCTGAGTTGCCGCTTCAGGCTGTGTCAGAACCTGTGGCGGAGTTGCCGCTGGCTGAGCTGGCGCTTCGGGCCGTGTCAGAACCTGTGATGCTTGAGACAGTCCACGACAAGATGCAAATCAAAGCAGGTGAGAACAAGTATTGGATGTCTCAAGGTGGCAAGGTGACGGAAGAGTACACAGCACTACGGAAGAAACATATGGATCTGATTGGCCGAGGGGTGGCTATGAAAGTCGCCCCACAAAGACTGATTGAGGGTGTCTATGAACCACCCAAGTATCGTTCCAACCAGAATCCGCAGAAGGTAGGCACAGACCCTCCTGGCAACCACCAACCTTACAGGAACCCTCCCAGTTCGACCCCCATCCAAAACAAATTGTTTGGGGGGAAGGGTTCTCCCGGAATTAATGTGCACACCCGGTTTAAAAACATACTTTACTTCGAGTGATCCCCACCACGACATTTCAATCTGACACAATTTCTGGCATGTATTGAAACAGTTTTTTTGGCATTATTTCTGGCATATATCTTCTGATATTCTTTCTGGCATCTCTTTTGACATTCATTCTGGCATTCTATTTGACATATCAGCTGACATTCTACATATCTTCTGACATTTTTGTCTGGCATATCTTCTGACAATCGTTCTCGCATATCTTCTGACATTCTTTCATTTGGATTATTTTCTGCCATTATTTTTGCCATATCTTCCGACATTTTTTCTGGCATCTCTTCTGACGTTCATTCTGACGTTCTTTCTGGCGAAAATTCTTCTGACAGTCTTTCTGGCGTACCTTTTGACGTTCTTTTTGGCATGTCTTTTGACATTCTTCCTGACATTATGGAATTGACTCGCTGTTGAGGTTCGGCGGGAACACTGCCGTCCGGAGCTGGCAGTTGAGGTCGGGCGGAGAACACTGCCCGCCGAAGCTCGTGGTTGAGGCCTGGCAGGGAACACTGCCGTCCAGAACTGGCGGTTGAGGTCCGGCGGGGAACACTGCCATCCGGAGCTGGCAGTTGAAGTCCGGCGGGGAACACTGCCGTCCTACACTTGCGGTTGAAGTCCGGCAGGGAAACTCTGCCAGCCGACACTCGCGGTTGAGGAGGAGGAGGAGGAAGAGGAGAGGAGAGGAGGAGAGGAGAACAGCACGGCAGCTGACATAAAATCTAACAACTCTCACCTGACAGGTTGAGAAAGACGTTGCACTTCTGTCGGTCGGTTTCTTCGCCGTGCCACAATACCGTGCACCGCCACAGCCCCTCGGCCGAAGAACGCCCGCCAGGTCGCGACCTTTGAGGACACGCCTCGCTTGCTCAAAGCAGCCGAGGAGCCCGAGGCGACCGAACCGACGATGCAAAGCGGCGCCAACGAACGGTCGTTCTCGCACCCGTTTTAGGGGGTTTGGGGCCACAATGTTCGAAAACCGCAGCGGTGGTTCGGGCTATTTTGTTTTTTTGGTGGGCTGGAACGCGAACAACGCGACTACATGGTTATGGTCAGTTATGGTGATGTGATTTAGTCGTGATGTATTCATGTTGTGGGCCGTCACGGGGTGTTGGTTTCGACCTGTTTTCTTTAATTGACAAGTTGTGAATTTCACGCAGGTAAGGCTAGGCGGCTAGCCCTTGACATAATATTGCGACAAGGAAACGTGAGAGAAAACTGTATTTGCACGATTGTACACCTGTACATACCATATTGACCTCTATGTTTGGCTCAAGAAAAGGGCGCTCTACATGTTGGTACTTGTAGGCTGTTGGCCTGTAAATTCAGGTTATCAGCCGTATCGCCAAAGAGCGGTACGCGCCATTCTAGCTGTGTCACCTACCCACCCTCGTTCTGCGCACACGTGAGGTGGCATGGCGGACAGGCCCTTCGAACCAATTCGAGATGGCACGGATCGATCGAGGTCAAGAGTCGGTGATGCCGATGAGAATGGGTCATATGTACAGACGGAAGTCTTCACCTCAGAGCATGATGAGGATGCATTGGTTGAAGCACATGGGAACGTGTTGCCACCAGCCACATCGACTGGTGCGGTTATCCTGTCTCCCACGAGCCCTGCCTTTGTTCCGTCGAGTACGTACAATGATTCGAGACAAGTCATTAACCAAACGGCGAACTTCCACGATCAAAGAATGATCAACGTCAACCTGGACAAGTCCGCTGAAGTCGCACAACTTGCAGAAGCGCGACACAGGGAACTGATGTCCAAGAAAGATGAAGAAGTGAAAAAGACAGTGGAAGCCATTCACCGAGAGGCACACGACCATGTCAAGGAGCAACTCGAGTTACAAGAACGAAGAGCTGCATCTTGGGCTGCAAACGAGCAAGCTAAGATGAATGCACAAGAAGCAGTCATCAAGAATGCTGCGTTGACTGAAGCTCAACTATACAATCACAACTTGACAGAATTACAACAACAAGCACAGAGTCGTGAATCGCAGCTGAGGGAAGAGTTGAGAACACAAACAGAGCTCATTAGAGAACTTCGAGAGAAAATGGAAACATCCGCTCGAGGGAACTATGAGCCTGCTGGAACACCGGCTAACCTCAGGACAACTCTTCCAGGTCCAATGGGTTCAAACGAGCTACCTCTTGGTCAACCATATCGACCAATGCAGAAATCAATGACTGATAGTTCCGGCGAACCCTACCGTGATGCTCTTGCGAGTGGAGCGGTTAATGCTCCGAAGGTAGCTGGAGGTGGTCCTCCAGATCATCCCAGTTCATCAAGTTCGTCTTCATCCGATGACAAGAAGAAGAGCAAGAAAGACAAAAAGAAGAAGAAGAAAGATGACAAGGAAGAGAAGCGTGGCAGATCACCCCGCAAAAAGAACAAAAAGAAAAACAAAAAGGGGTCACCTTCACCGTCCGAGTCACCTTCATCGTCGAGCTCGTCTTCTGAGGATTCATCCTTTGCCCGTAAGGGTAGGAAGCATTTGAAGAAGATGAAGAAAGAGGATCGTGAACAGAGGGCCAAAGAGGCCGAAAAGATCCTCATTCCCAAGTTTCCTACACCTGAAAGGTATAGAGATTGGCGAATTAAAGTTCGGGACAATGTGTCAGCGGCGTCCGCTAAGCCGGACAAAGCCAGGTTATGGCTGGGTAAGGTTTATGAAGACGCCGTGACCACTAAGGACCTGGATGACTCTGAGGGTTTCATCACGCTGGATGCAAAACTTCTTTCAAGTCTCACGAACTGTGCGGAGGGGGACCTTGCTCGCCAACTGAACACGTTTAAGGAGACCAAAGAGAAAGCAAAGGAACCAATTAAGGGACGACAAATTCTACTGTTGTTCCATGAGTACTTTGCTACATCCATCAAACACGGTGCTATTTACGATGTTGAAGATCTTATATGTGTTAAGATGGTGAACGAGGACCTGAAAGGTTTTGTCACGCGATGGGAGTCTGTTATTGCGGGGATGCGAACGGAGGTTGACAAGAAATGGCTTGAAGCATATTTTCATCTTGCTGTGAAGAACTTTAAGCCTTTAGCTCATGATCTTGCCATCTACGAACGCGCCTCGGAAGGGAGTGCCGAAAAGACTTACGACTTTTTGATCAAGTCAGCCAAGGCATACCTTGAAAGGAAACGTTTGGAAAAGATGAGGGATGCCACGAAGCGTAGTCTTGGAGGTAAAGACCCTGCAGCTCCTGTCATTGACCCAAGTGACAAAAAGCCGAAAGGTGTTTGCTATGAGTTTCAGAACAAAGGAAAGTGCAGTAGGCGCGACTGCCCATTCAAGCATGAGAAACCCCGTGAATCCAGCAAGGGGGGCCCAAAGGTGGTGGAAAGGGTAGATCTTCTTCTTCACGTGGAAGGTCGTTGACTCCGGGATCAAGATCGGAAGTTTGTAAGTTTTGGAAATCTGGTGACTGTCACCGGGGAAAGAATTGTGCTTTCAAACATCCCGATCGTTCTTCTACACCCGCACCAAGTGACGACCGGAAGAAACGAAAGAAGAAGAAGAAGGAGAAAAGAGAGAAGAAGAAACGAAGTACTTCTCGTGGCTCCAACGGTTCTGGCGGTAGTCAGAAATCCAAAGGTGGGAAAGGTGCTCCTTCTAACCCAGCCGCTGTTTGCCTGCTGCGCACTCTGGTCTTAGCTACTGCGGTCTCATCATCACAGTCTGCTACTATCAGATGCCCGTTGGAAAGCGTGGCCATGGTTGCTACACCTGCCACCAGTTCTTCCCCATCATCTTCGTCAGGACGGGGAAAAGTGAAGTGCCTTTCTTTTGCTGACAAACCAGAAGTTTTTAAACACGTGGTTCATTGCAATTCTTTAATGTTTCCAGTTGTTGCGCGAAAACAAAGAAAGCATGTCAGTTTCCCAATAGGCCACAAAGGAAACGCTGAAGTTTTGGAAATGGCATCTGAAGATGCATGCGTTGCAGCAGAACGTTTGAGCAGAGCTGTTTCAAACGAGTTGAACGGCATCGAGGCACGCTGTTGCTATCTTTGCGATTCGGAAATGGGATGCAAGCATTGTTTTAAGAACCAACAGGTCACAATGCCTGCGACCGAGATCGCATGGATTGCAGATACTGGCAGTGCGAATGATCTGGTATCTAGGGAAATGGTCAATCGCAACGAAGTGTTCGAATCCTCGAAACCGGTTAGTCTTCTTACAGCTAACGGAGTGTTCCAGGCTAATGATCAGGCTAATCTTGATATTCCCTTGTTGGGAATCACTGCAAAACCATATGTACTTGATGATAGTCCGGCAGTGATATCCGTGGGACAATTATGTATTGATCATGATTGGTCGTTCATTTGGCCGTCAAATGATACACCATATTTCAAAAAGCCAAATGGGCAGAGGATCAAGCTTCAAGTGAAGGACTATGTTCCTTATTTACCATCAACCAGTGGTATGGCTATGACTGCTATCGGACATAAGTATGAAGAACATGCTTCCGGGAACGGCAAGTCTTCGTACATTCCGATCCCTACTTCACCTAGCGTAGAGGAAGCACCCCATGAGTCTGCGGAAGCAGAACCCGAAGCAGTCGATGCCAGGTTAGTCCCCGATCCACCAGCGGAAAAGCGTGATCGTGGTGAACAAGCCTTGAGGCGGGAAGCAAAGTCGCTTGCGCATTTGTTGACGCATGTTCCCAAGAACCCTTTTTGCACGACATGTTCAAGGGCTAAGATGACTAAGCCACCATCGTACAAGAAGGGAGGATCCGAAACTGTTGATGCTGACAAGTTTGGTGATCACATCACTGCTGATCATCTCATTCTTCGGGACGACGAAGAAGAGGCTATCGATGGTTCAAGAAACGCTCTAGTCGTTAAGGACATAGCTACGGACTTTAGATATGTATATCCGTCGGCTAGGAAAACGACTAGAGATTGTGTTCTTGCATTGAAGCACTTCACCCGGGGACGGGATGACATTGGTGTGTTCTACTCAGACAATGCAGAAGAGCTCGTCAAAGCAGCATCAGAGTTGACATGGAGACACGTTACAAGTGTTCCCTATATATCTAAGAGCAATGCTCAAGCAGAGAGAAGTATTCGATCCGTTCTTGATGGAACTCGTATCAATCTTGAACAAGCAGGTTTGCACCATACGTACTGGACGCATGCCGCCAGACATTGTTGTATGGCGCACAACATACTCGGTGATCAGGAGGCTCAGACACCATGGCAACTCAGGTTTGATGAGAAGTTCAAGGGACCAATGATTCCTTTTGGAGTGAGGGTTGACTATTGGACCGGACCAAAAACCAAAACCAAAGAAAAATTGAAATTCGATCCTACCTCACTACCAGGAGTATTTTTGGGATATAAGATTCACCCTGAATTCTCATGGAGAAAAGAGTTTCTTGTTCTCCCTCTCAAAGAGGTGATGGACAACAACTTTGATAGCAGTGTGCCATGGGTTGGAACGAACAAACTCGCATTGCCTGACGGAGATTTTGTGTTTCCACTGAAGGACAGGTATAATGCTATCCGTGAGGGTCGCATTCCATGCTACATGATATCGGATGATCCTCCGAAGCCGGAAGATGAGGATGCTAAACCTGTGGAGGAGTTGATTGATAAAGGTCCGATGGAAAGTGGCAAAGCATTTAAAGTCCCTTCGACTGACGGAATGGTTGATCATACGAAGAAGGATGCGTTTGAGAGTGGGATTTATGATCCTGGTGAAGATGAAGAGGGCAAAGGAGGTTCCTCATCATCATCATCCGGTAAGCCCAAAGATCCACCCAAGGATCCTTTCGAAGGCGTTCCGCCTGAAGACATGGTTGAGGTTGTTGATCCTGTTACAGGTGAAGCGACCTCAATCCCAAAAGAGGGGTCATCATTCTACAGCGCGGGGGGATATAAAACTAGGAAATACAAAGGCACTTCCAAACCACCAGATGTTCCATCCTTTCTTTGGAAGGCCGCTTCAAAGGCAGCTCGTGAAAAAGAGATTCGAAGATACGAGCTTGAAGAAGCGAGAAAGAAGTTCAAAGCCGCTGCTGCAAAGGTCAACAATCTGAACAACAACGATCCTTCTTCCCCGAGGGATCGGGTTGACCAAAATGATGATGTTCCTGCTATGCCAGTCAAAGAGGTGATCAAACATGACCACCGCGACAGACTAGCCACGGCACATGAACTCGTAAAAGATATGATCTTGAACGCACTTGTCGCCAGACCGGTAGGTCCAAAGGAGGTCGGTGAGAACCCTGCTGCTCAGGCTTCACTCGATCTTGAATGGAACAAACTTGAGAGCAAACCAGCCTGGTGGTATAACACTGTTCAGGAATGGGAACATGTTGCTAGTGAAGCTAGGCGCACTGGTGAAAAGGTTCACGTAGGAAAGATCTTTGAGCTATGTGTTGAGAAGGGTAGCGAATTAGAGAAAGGCAACCCCCTCAGAAAGTTCAAAGGTAGAACGGTGTTCCAAGGCAACAATGTCAAGGATGAGTCTTCTGAGACGGCATTGTTTGCAGAACTTGGTTCATCGCCTGCGAACATGGAAGCAGCCAAAGCATTGGATTGCTATGGATCTGCTCCGGGGAACCGGATTAGCCAGGGTGATGGCAAGCAGGCATACACCCAAACCACACTGAAAGGCCCAGAGACATGGATTCGCATCCCGCGAAACCGTTGGCCTAAGGAGTGGGTTGGTAAATACAAAGACCCCGTTATCAGGCTCGTCTTGGCATTGTACGGACACCCTGATTCGGGGGGCTTTTGGGAGCGACATTGTGAGTCGTGTCTGATCAAGGTAGGATTCAAAGCACTCCACCCTGAGTGCTGGCCATCCATGTTTTGGCACGAACGATTGAGATTGCTCCTCGCGGTATACGTCGACGACTTTAAGTTGGCGGGACCCAGGGAAAACCATGATGAGGGATGGAAGCTCATAGGTGAGCACATCGAAATGGATCCTCCCGAAGACGTCGGTAGGTATCTTGGATGTGAACATATCGTTCAACATGAGGTCAAACTTCCTGTTGAGCGTCATCCCTTCGCCCATGTTTTCGATCATTCTATCCAGGACCCCTCAAATGTGCCTGCAGCTTCTGTAGCAAGGACTGAGGACTACTGGACGCACTTCCCTGAACATGGTACGTTTGTTCACCACCACGTTCAACCTAGAAAGTGATTTGATGTTCGGCCGACTGACGCTCTAGGATTTGAACCCGGTAGCATTCGTTGCACTATTGCGTTACCATGCACATCGGGAGATGGTGCCAGGGATCCGGGGGGAGTGTACTCGGAACTTTGGCATGATTTGGAGACATGCAAGCAAACTGGACTTCCGTTTTGGTGGACAGGGGAAACCTACTTCATCGACCGGAGTGTGTCCAACCCACGGGTCGCCGTAGCTGCAGTCAAAAGACTTCGTGACAAAGGTCAGGCAAAGAAAGCAGCAAGGGCTCAGGGATTCACATTCCTTGACCAACTGGAAGACAACCAGCCATGCATGAATGTACCTGTTACCACGGTCACATACGACATGAAGGGTTTCCTCGAACAGTGTCTGACTAGATACGAAGAATTGGTACCTCGTGAAGTCAAGTATAAAAGGGTATCAACTCCGTTTCATGATGATAAAATAGCCAGACCCGTGGCTGACGAAGCCGAAAGCCGGGGGGAACTCCAGGCCATTGCCAGTCGCGTTCTCATGAAAGTACTCTTTGCCGCGAGGATGGCAAGATATGACTTATTGAGAGCAACACAAGGCTTGGCCAGTAGGGTGACTAAGTGGTCTCATGATTGTGATGTTGCATTGCATCGCCTCATGTCATACATTCATTGCGCATTGGATCACAAGATGACTTCCTTTATAGGTGATGCACCCGAGAAATGCAAACTGTGGCTGTTTGCTGACAGTGACCATGCGGGAGAACATGATTCTCGGTCCACATCGGGTTGCATATTGGCCATGGTTGGGCCTAACACGTATTTCCCGTTGACCGCGTTTTCTAAAAAGCAAACTTCAACGGCGATGAGTTCCACTGAAGCAGAGGTTGTTTCTGCAAACCTCTCAATGAGAACGGTTGGACTTCCATCCTCCTGTCTTTGGCAAGTCATCCGGCAGGCGGGGGGAGTACAAACCTCTCGCACGGTGGAAACTGATGCCAAGATGAAGAAGCACGGTAAACGGGGGGACAAACATGATCACTGGGAAGTCGATCCATTGGGAAGCCAAATCATTATGCACCATGTTGAACCTCGTGAAAAGGTCTTCGTCCCTGAACAAGAAGAAGATACGCCTGTGGACCTCAAAATGCTTTCATCAATGAGCATAACCATAGCACAGTTTAAAGACGGAAGCTTTGAAACGTTCGTCATGTGGGACTGGTGTAATGCTAGATGCAAGCTATTGAAGGAGCCGTGGACGGGCAAAACCATTTTCAGGATCGCAGGACCGAATGAGATCGACTATGGCGTCGAGTCCCGTGAAATCAGAAACGCATTGACAGACTTCAAGTATGCAGGTGATGGGCAACAAGGTTCGAACGACATCTACCTGGTTGGAACGGGAGCCTTTGAAATGGTCTTATTAGAAGATAAATCAGGCTACCATCAGAATACTTGAGTCGGGTCGGTCACCAGCGTTTCGTCATACGGACAAGACCCAACGTCTCAATTTGGCGTGGCTTGCTGAACAGTTCGGTCGAAGGCATTTCGTACTCGTATACGTTGCATCGATCTTACAAGCCGCCGATATCTTTACGAAACCGTTTAGCAACGCCGAGAAATGGGATAAGCTCATCAAACTACTTGCCATTGTCTCATCCCCCGAGCATAGCGTCCGCAAGGCTGAAAAGAAAGTGCAAAGCAAAGGGGAACCTTCTGCCGTCGGGGCATCGTCCGGACCTCAGAGGATCCTCATTGAAGTGTGTTGTGGGCCGAATTCGAAATTAGGGGATACGACTAGAAAGCAAGCTCAAGGGTGTATCGTCTTTCGTATCACCGAACAGGACGACATCACCTCCCCCAAAACTAGGAAGGGAATTATTGATCAAGTGAACGGTGTCCTGCGGAAGCATGGACCGAAGATCAAGATTCTTGTTTGGGTGAGCATTCCATGTACTGGCGGATCTCCATGGCAAAGGGTCAACAGGTACATTCCTTCTGCTGCCGTCAAGATTGAAAGTCACATCAATGAAATGAAACGCATTTGGTCAGGTATGGTTGACCTAGTTAACTCGCTTCGTCGATCGTCACCGTGGATCGCAATCGAGTGGCCAGATGGTTGTGACTATTGGGAACTTGACAAGGTGAAACAATTTTGTGTTTCTCATGTCATGGACTCTGTTAGGTTTGACGGGTGCATGGTAGGAGTTGTTGACATGAACAATGTTCCTATTAGGAAGCCATGGAGAATTCAAACTAACCTAAATCAGTTAATTGATGCTTTTGTGGGAAAGAAGTGTCAGGGTGGACATGAACATGCAGAAGGTCGAGGTGCATCATTGAAGCGCGCGGAGGAATATACTTACTCCATGACGGATTTGATTCATCAGGCTTTCCGCGTGGCCGTGTCTGCTCAATGACTAGCCGCTCGTACGACCACGTGTCACTGTGATCTTTGCGC